>JAULAV010006320.1:0-11755 GCA_030789695.1 Scilla litardierei
GGCATGAACCTATCGTCACAATGAAAGCATAAATCTTTGGTGCGCCTGTTCTTGATCTTGGTCTGTGTCAGCCGCTTGATCCTGTTGTCTGGTGGAGGCTCACTCTGTCTGGTGGAAGCTCACTATTCTTCTCTTGATCGGACTGGTTCTCTCCTAACGGCGCCTCCAGCCCTACTATTGGTGCCTGACTGCAGAAAGAGTCTACGCTCCATGCTCCATTGTGTTGGATCTACGGACACACCAAATACACTGGAGGGGGGGTGAATAGTTTATATCACGACGAAATTGCAAAATTAAAAGTAACTAAAATATTGCAATTAGAGTGTTGAAATAAATAACACAATCTAGAAAATAACAAGTGCAAACATAGAAACTTATCCTGGTTCGGATCCTTGTGATCCTACGTCCAGACATCTACCCCTTAGAGAATTTCAATCCACTATAACACTTGCTCACCGCAAGTAATCAACATACAAAGATGCCAACACTCCTCGTGTTGCAAAATTGTACACTCTCTTCAACAAGAGATTCACCAAATAAAGAAAAGAAAGAGTATGAAACAATATTACATATAGCCTTGATAATGTTAGAATTATGACGCAATGTTGATCGAATCTCTAAGGTTCTGGATGAGAATTGATGGTAGAACACACTTGGAGAATGGACTTTTTATTGAGGAAGAATTTCTGTAGATGTTCCTCAAAGAAATCTGAAATTTACTCTCTTTCTAGTGAGAGAAAGAACACTTAAGTATAGGAGAGAGAATTATTTCGGATGTTTAGGCAGAGGTCTTGGGGTCTATTTATAGGCTAAAAGGGTAGTGTTTGAACGTTGGACAACTGGCTAAATTTTCAAAAAATTCTGAACCATTTTTGTTCAATTTGGTCGACCAAAATTGGTCATTAGTCGACCAATATTTTTGCCAAATTTGGGGTTTAACTGTTGAGACACCCTTTCACAAAAGGACAAAACTAACAGCTAAAAACTGCTAAAAACTGACAAAAAACGGGCAAAATCTGTCTGTTTGGGGTGGGTGAGAAACTGATTTGATCAGTTATAAAACTGAAAGATTAATTAAATATTAATCAAAAAATAGAAAGGTATAACTATTCTGAAAACTGACTGGTCTGCCAATCAACCTTATTGGCTTACCAAAAATTTGAAAAATCAAATTTTAGGAAATTATCAGAAAATGATCATAATGACGTAAGAATAGTTCTGGGAAAATTTGGGAATTTTCTGAATTTCTTTTTGGTTAACCAGAATGGGGTATTGGTCGACCAATTTGGAAAAATTGAAATTTTTGAAAAATGATCCTAATGACTCAAAAATGGGTCTGGGAAAATTTAGAATTTTCTGATTTTTGGAGTCAGCTATTGGTCGACCAGTAAGGGTCATTGGTCGACCAATTTGATCGTTGACTTCATTTTTTGAGAACGGACCCTAAAGGACCAAAGATAGATCATCATCAAAGCTTTTACATTCTAAGTATAAGCAAGAAGAATAATGAAGATTACATCATGTATCGACCAATTTGGAAAAATTGAAATTTTAGAAAAATGATCCTAATGACTCAAAAATGGGTCTGGAAAAATTTAAAATTTTCTGAATTTTTGGAGTCAGCTATTGGTCGACCAGTAAGGGTCATTGGTCGATCAATTTGATCGTTGACTTCATTTTTTGGGAACGGACCCTAAAGGACTAAAGATAGATCATCATCAAAGCTTTTATATTCTAAGTATAAGCAAGAAGAATAATGAAGATTACATCATGTATCAAGTTATAAAAATTTGTCGATATGCTTCAATTTGAGCTTGATGCTTCTTGCAAAATGTAGTCCGATGATTATCTTATCTGAGTGGGTCTATAAAATCTGCATAGATAAAGTTAGTATTCACATATATAAATGTTTGTATCATCAAAACCTTATGAGCAGTTGTGAGTTTCCAATATTCTCACCTTTTTGATGATTTTACAAACATTTAATAATATATAAAAACATGTTTATGACATGAAAAGAAAGAAGCTCCCCCTAAACATTTTTCATATGCCATATGAACATATATAGTTTAAATGCAAAAATAATGGCATATATAAAATAAATTATAAAGTACATGTTGAGAGCATCTTTTTGAGTGTCATACCTTATTTTAAAATATATGTTAGGAGCACAATTTTGAGTGTCATATCTTATTATAAAGATGTAGTAAGATGACAAAAATTATAAAGATATTTAACTTTTAGTATCTAGTATCTTTTCAAACATTAAACATTTTTTATTTATGTGCAAGTATATTAATATTTTTCTCCCCCGGTCAAATCAGCCAAAAATGGGGATTTTAGTGTGTATTGGTCGACTAGTAGAGAGTTTTGGTCGACCAAAAGTAAAGTTCCATGTAATGACAGAAAATTATAGAAAAGCAAATTGCATTAAATTAAAAAGTGGGTACAAGTTGATGAATTCAATTGGATACAATGGACTGATTGACTGACATCACAACAAAACAAAAAACAATAACACAAGTGCAAAAACAACACAACTAAATAACAACACAACTAATCTTCAGAATTAGTCGACCAATTGATGTGATTGGTCAGCCAATGTGCGAAAGTTTCTGTCCAGAATTTCTTCAATATTCTGGAGGATGAAGTGGTTGATAGCGTGAGTCCGATGGATAATATGGCTCTCATTGTTCAAAATAACTAACAATCTTGGCTTGGCTCTCCTGTATGTGTTCCATGGTATCATCCAAACGATCAAGACGTTCTTCAAAGCCACTGAAGTGGGTTTGAATGCATTGAAAACCGGTATTCATGTCGGTATTGAGATTGTTGAATTGGTCTTGAATGGTGACTCTAGGAGGATGAGGATTGACAGTTTGTTTGCATTGGCGAGGTTGTGGTTGTGGTGCTAAAGGAGACACCTCGTCTTGTGGAGGAGGTGGAAGTTCCATGCGTTGAATAACAGAATGATCAATACGTTGTGGGGTGTAGAAAGAAACTTTGCACTCAAGTGGGACACCAAAATGTTGAAGAATCCTAGTTATGGTACTAGGAAGGTGAACGTGGTTAGTGACGGGCTTGGCTAAGATCTTCATGATGGAGATGGACCAATTGACCTTAATGCCACCCATGATGGCATAGAGGGCTCGAGAATGATCTTCATTCACATAGTTGAACGATCCGGCTTTGGGGATGAGGTTGTAGATGATTAACTTCAAGAGTAAGCACGGGATGGAATTGAGTTGAACGGCTTTCATCCCTACGCGGAAATTGGGGCCAAGGCGATTACGAATGCGTGAATCGGTAAGGGGGACTCCTAGGCCGTGATTGTTGGCTCTTGGAATTCCTAGGCTTTGGGAAAGAGACTCGTATATCAACACCTTACATGAGTGTATCGATGTAAATGAGATCGTCATCACGTGTGACAATCATATTGGCATAGATTTCTTTCATAAGGAAGTGGAAGTAGGGGGTAGCATCACCCCAAAGATGGAGAAGATTGACATCTTGGAGTAGGAGGAGGATTGGGTAGGCTTGAATGATGTCATCATCGAAGTCGATGAAGCGCTCGGTATGGAAAGGGGTGTTGGCCGTTGTCGCCAATTTTTGGCGACGATCCGCCTGAGTTTGTCGTGGACGAAGGAAGGAGGACGATGCCATGGAGGGATGTCTGCGAATTCTTTCTCTGTAGATGGAAGATTTTCGGGAGTATTGGAAGGGGTTTTCACATGGTGAAAGAGGAGTGAAGAACCTATGGTTTAAATAGAATTTTTTGAGAGGGAATTCGAAATTCGAAATTCAAATAATCAAAACCGTTTTAAAAACCAATTAATAACGTATATTAACGTTCTTAATCAGTTGGGAAATGAATCAAGGAGAGAAAACACAAGAAAGAACAGTCAAAAAGTTTCAAAAAACTGAAAATTCTGTAAACTGCCGCAGATTAGTCGACCAATCAGGGTAATTGGTCAGCCACTGTTTGACTGGGTGCAATTTCCTGCGTTTAGAGATGATATATGAATATTGTTTTTGACTTAATTTGACCAATCAAAAAGTTGATGGGGAAAGGAGTAGATGTACTTTGTTTTAGAGGATTTGACCGCTCTAAGTACTTTGTACTTTGTTGTAAGAGGCTTGGTTCTAATGCATAGAAGTTTAAATTTAGGAGGGAAGGTTTAAAAAATTTGTCTTCATGTGTTTAAAAAAGAGACGAAGACATAACTGGAATTTTTATTATACTTTGTATTTAATAAAAAATCATATAATTGTAACTGGACATATAATTTTCTGATTTGTTCGGATTGGTCGGCCAATTAGGTTTAGAAACGTCTCTTCCTTAAGAATAGAAAGAACACTTAAGAATTTAAGAATTCTGAACTGTTTTTGTTCAAATTGGGCGACCAAAATTGGTCATTGGTGGACCAATATTTTTTGGGTTAATTGCATAAAAATACCCTTACGTTTGGGCCATTTTTACGTAAATATTCTGAGATTCATTTTGTGACAAATTGATACCCTGTAGCGGAAAATGGGCTGACGGTGTTAAATCGGACCATTTTGCCTCTCTCTCACATTTGGGCCATTTTTACGTAAATACCATGAGGTCTCTTCTCTCTACCGGTTTCTCTCTCTCTACCGATTCTCTCTCCTCTCTCTACAGATTCTGTCTTTCTCTCTATATGCCGAATCTCTCTTTACTGATTCTCTCTGTATCTCTCTATCTCTCTATCTCTCTCTACAGATTCTCTCTTTCTCTCTCTACACCGAATCTCTCTCTACCTATTCTCTTACTCTCGCCCCCAAATTCTCTCTCTGTCGGGTGGGATGGTGCATGGGGTGGGTGAGTGGGTGAGTGTGCGTTCATGCGTGGGGTGGGTGGGTTGTGTGCATTGGGGGGCGAGGGGGGTGTGCATGGGGGTGTGTGCGCGTGTGTGTGTAGGTTGTGTGTGTGGGTGTGTGCTTGGGTGTGGGTGTGCGCTTGGGGTGGGTGGGGGGTGTGCGTGGGGAGGTGGAGGTGCGCGCGCGCTGCGGGGGGTGTGTGCGCTTGGGGTGGGGGTGGGTGTGTGCGCGCGTGGGTGTGTGTGTGCTTGGGCGAGGGGGGGGGGTGCATGAGTGGGTGGGTGGGTGGGTGTGTTTATGGGTGTGGATGGGTGGGTGCGCGGGGGGTGGGTGGGTTGTGTGCATGGAGTGTGTGTGCATGGGGTGTGTGGATGGGTGTGTTTAGAGGGTGTGTGCGTGGGGTGGGTGTGTGCGCTTGGGGTGGGTGTGGTGTGTGCTTAAAGGGTGTATGTTTGTGCATAGGTTGGTGGGTGTGGGCATTGGAGTTTGTGTGCGTGGGGTGGGTATGTCCGCGTGGGTTGGTGGGTTGTGTGCATGGGGTTTGTGTGCATAGGGTGTGTGTGCTTAGGGTAAGCGTGTGCCTGGGTGGGGGGTGGGGGTGTGTGGGGTGGGCGTGTATGCGTGGGTGTGTGTGGGTTGTGTCATGGGGTGGGTGTGCGTGCATGGGTAGGGTGGGTGCATGAGCGTGTGTGACCTGTTGAAGTATTGGCTCAATCTGGGCACTATAAGGTAGACGATCACACATGCACTACCCCACCCCAATGGCACACACCCACCCAATACACACATCCACCCCATGCCCACACCCACCTCCATGCACCAACCCACCCCAATGGCACACACCCACCCAATACACACATCCACCCCATGCCCACACCCACCTCCATGCACCAACCCACCCCAATGCACACCCACACACCCATGCACCCCACGCACCCAATGCACCCACACACCCATGCACACACACGCACCCAATGCACACACCCACCCCATGCACACACACACGCACCCAATGCTCACACCCACCAACCCCATGCACACACACCCATGCCCACACCCGTCCCCATGCATGCACACACCTACACACAAACCCATGCACCAACCCACCCTGATGCGCGTGCACACACACCCTCATGCACACACACACCGAATGCACACACATACCCTATGCACACACACCCATGCCCACACCCACACCCCATGCACGCACACACCCACACACAAACCCATGCACCAACCCGCCAACCCACCCTGGTGCGCGTGCACACCCCCCATGCACACACCCAATGCACACACCCACCCCATGCACACACACACCCCCTATGCACGCATACACCCACACACAAACCCATGCACCAACCCACCTCAATGCACACACACCCCACGCCCACACCCACCCACCCATGCACATCCACACATGCACACACTCATCCATCCCATGCACACACCCATCACCCATGCACACCCACCCTCCTCATGCATGCACACATACACACCCCAATGTGCGCACGCGCGCACACACACCCACCTATGCACCCACCTACCCCAATGGACACACCCAATTCAGGGTATTAACTTATAAAAGGCCCAAACGTGAGAGTATTAACTTATAAAAGGAACATTTAGGGGTAAATTTGTCCAAATTTCTGTCTTTTGGACGGAAAATTAAAAAAGGTATCAACTTAAAAGCGTCGGAAAGCGTTTGGGGTATATATTTTGATGAAAATAAACGTCATGGTATTTACGTAAAAATGGCCCAAACGTGCGGGTATTTTTCTGCAATTTACCATATATTTTTTTTCCAAATTTGGGTTTTGACTGTTGAGACACCCCTTTCACAAAAGGACAGAACTAATAGCCAACAACTGCTAAAAACTGACAAAACCAGGTAAAAATCTGTCCGTTTGGGGTGGTTGAGAAATTGATTTGAACAGTTATAAAACTGAAAGATTAATTGAAGATTAATCAAAAGATAGAATGATATAACTATTTTGAAAACTGACTGGTCTGCCAATCAACCTTATTGGCCGACCAAAAAATTTGAAAAATCAAATTTTAGGACATTACCAGAAAATGATCATAATGACATAAGAATAGTTCTGGGAAAATTTGGGAATTTTCGGAATTTGTTTTTGGTTGACCTGAATGAGGTATTTGTCGACCAATTTGGAAAAATTGAAATTTTAGAAAAAATGATCCTAATGACTCAAAAATGGTTCTGGGAAAATTTAGAATTTTCTGAATTTTTGGAGTCAGATATTGGTCGACCAGTAAGGGTCATTGGTCGACCAATTTGGTCGTTGACTTCATTTTTTGAGGACGGACCCTAAAGAACTAAGATAGATCATCATCAAAGCTTTTACATTCTAAGTATAAGCAAGAAGAATAATGAAGATTACATCATGTATCACAAGTTAAAAAAATTTGTCGATATGCTTCAACTTGAGCTTGATGCTTCTTGCAAAATGTAGTCCAATGACTATCTTATCTGAGTGGGTCTATAAAATTTGCATAGATAAAGTTAGTATTCACATATATAAATGTTTGTATCAGCAAAACCTTATGAGGAGTTGTGAGTTTCCAACACTTTGGCGCGCTGCTCCTCTGCAAGCTTATCCTACACCATTCGAGCCAAACCCATCCTGTCCAGCAACCCTCTGCGTCTCAGTATGCGTAGCTCTGTCCGAATGCTTGGTTTGAGACCCTTATGAAACATCCCTCCAAAGATTTCCATGATGCTCCTCGAACGCGGCTTGCCAATATCTTGAATATTTTGATATACTCCCCGACAGTTCGTTCCTGTCTCAGTGTGTATAGCTGCTCATAAAGGTTTTCCCATGGGTCTTACGGAATCGGTCTAGTAGACAATCTCTAAATTCCTACCACGAACGAACAGGATGCCGCTGTTCTCTCCATCGGTACCAAGATAAGGCTTCACTATCTAAACATATTCTTACCGCCTTCAGCTTCTCTGTTTCAGTAAGGCGCGTCATTTCAAAGTATCTCTCTACACTGTAGATCCACCCGTCCGAGTATTCTCTCTCAAATATTAGCATCTTAAACTTCCTGACCATGTCATTAATCCAAGTCTCTTCTGGCCCGCTCGCCCTCCCTGTATGGCTGCATGTCCATAGTAATTGGATAAATGATAATTGTCGTGCAGTACCTCTTGGTGTCACCCATAGCCCCTCAACCGGCCGCCGCATCTGTCTTCATTTCTGCCCCAGACATCTTAATCCCACGCGTAGTCATCAGCATCCTCCTCAAAGTCCAGGTCCTCATCATAATCATCCTAAAAATCCTCGTAGGTATAAGATTGAATGTTGCGGCTTTTATTGATAATAAATTGAAAATAGAATAGAATACAATATAACGAGTTCTTTCGAGAGGAACTCGCTCTCCTAACTTTAGATTCGAGATCAAAGTCTAAATCTTCAAGAGCTAACTTTTACTTCGAAGGAAAAGCCTAAACATTCAAGAAGTATGGTTTCTTACTCAATATTCAACATGTCCTCTGTAATCCACCTAACCCCATATAAATACTAATCAGAAAATAATAAAATTACAAAAAATACCACTAGACTCTGAAAATTATGAAAACGTTCTTGAAAACTAAAATTTATGAAAAAACCCATGGCTCCCCAAAATTGCAGAACTCATCAGAGATACATTGAAATCCATCAGAATGGTATTTATCTTCACCATGATAATTCCCTGGATGGATTGACGGCTAAGATATGTTTTCTTAAACTATTTGTATTCATAAGATTGAATGCCATTCTTCCTCTTAATCTTGGAAAATTTTAGCATTCATTAAGTGGCTGACTGCCACAACTTTGTGTAGTCATGTTCTGACTGTGTCAACTTTACTGAAATTGTGGAAAACTAGCTTCATTTGCCCTGCAACAAATTCTTTCTGGTCCCATTTTCTGGACTGTAGCTTAACACTACAGTTATAGTCAAAAATAAATTTTGTAAATAATCATAATATTAAATCCCGTCAACTCCCACTGATGTTTATGTCTGCATCCTTCCATTATATTTTCTTAAGTTAATCTTTCTTGAAATGTTTTTGTTCCCAATAGGGGAAACTTCGTTATCAAGGGAAAATTTTCTTGTCAAAGGAAAATTTTCTTAAGAAATGACTAGTTGCTCTGATGCAAATGGAATTGCTTAGCTGTCTTTTACTTGACTGTACATCGCTTTGAGAATCAGTACGGACAATGACATTGGTTCCCAGCTTCCAAGACTGAGGTAAGATGATATGGTTGTTCATGTCACGTTCTGACATGGTTTGATCTCTAAGTTCAAGTGTCTAAGTAAGCTTAGGAAGCAAACTGTGGGAGGCATCAGGACTGTTCTGTTGTGGCTTGCATCATTTTTCGTTAACCAGGATATGTCTTGGTTGTCATTGCCATGAAACCCTTATTTTCCTCAGAATTCATAAGTCAACGTCCAAGTAATCTCGTGTTGACAGCTAATTGACAATGTTATTATATGAGTATTATTATTCGTCATTTCCTCCCACCTGTTGTTTGTCATCTTGTTTTGATAAATATTGGACATAGTAACTTGCCAGTCTTATCATTATCTAGCATCGGCGTAACCAGTACATATCCAACATGGATTCACTTGAATATGCTTCAGTTCTGGACAGAGCATATCTAGAACAAATGCAGGAAAGGCCAGGAATATCCAATGAGAACGATAAATAGAACCCTGCTTTGAAATAGGTGTCCAAATTGTGGAGGGAGGTAACTGACCTTATCAATGTGGCCACCTGCACCCGGCACATTTCCACCCTTACCATTATCTTTTGTTGTGCCATAATTTAAAATTATGCACAATTTAACATTATGCATAATTTTTTAATTTAGCTAAGTGAGAATAGATTAAAAAGATAAGTTGCATTAGTAACAATTTATACATTATGTCAAAACATAAAATTACTTATAATTTAATCACATGCATGTTTCTTTTATTTTTATAATAATATGAAGCGAGAAGGTTTTTATTTATCAATTATTATCACAATAAATACATTATAGTATAATGGCCATTTCATATTATGAATATATTATTAGAATCTTTATACATATATTAGGAATACATTGTAAACATATTTATCATACAAATATTTCAAATTTACGAATCAAATTGTAGAAGTGCTTTCTGCATTCGGGCCTATCGGGCCAAGTATCCTAAGCTTATACCCTATCTATTATACATTTGAGCAAGGTTTGAAGTCTTGGTCTCGGTCTCGATTTAGGTCTTTCCAAAATTTTAGGTTTCAGTCAGATTTTGTTCGTTTCGGTGGGTTCGGAGTTGAGTTTTCGTTTGTTTCGTTTTCTAGAGACTCAAAGTACACATTTTCTAGTCACATTAGCATGCATATTTTTAATTAATAATTAATTAGTATGTGTAATGTGAAATAAATGTTAATTAGCATGTGTATTTTTATTCAATACACGTTTATTACAATTATTTACAAATCTGCTCTCATGTTCATGTTATTTACAAGTTTGCCATTCTCTTTAACCATATAGATGCAAACTTGTAAATAATGTTGTCGATGTCAAACTTGTAAATAAATGTTGTTGGTAAAGATAAATGTGTAATGTGACTAGCCACGAACAAGAAAGCCAACCCTAAATCTACTTTCAATGGCGGTAGCGACTTATCCTCGATTTTCGAGACGGTGATGAGAGAGCAATGCGGCTCCTCCTCCTTTGGCGGCGGGAGATCAAGCCGGTGGGACTAAGGAGAGCAAGGCCGCGCAACAGGTACGTTCCGTCTCTACTTGTCTTTTGTCTTTCTTTTTTGGTTTTTTTTTGAAAGAAAGGGGTTTTTCCTTAATTGCTTTTTTGTTGGTTTTGTAAAAGGATGGATTTTTTTGTTGGTTTTTTGGGGTTTTTGAAGGATGGATCAACCGAAATTGCTGAAACTGGCACATTCGGCATGGTTTCGTGTCGGTCTCTTTCGAAAATGATATGAAACGACTGAAACGTGCCGGTTTCGACCGAAATCTTATTTCATGCATTTGAGAGAAACATCTAATGATTAGGACAAACATGTTGATAGAGTTGTGGCCATGAATTGGCCACTTCATCGTGTGGGACCCACTACCACCTTCTTGATAGAGTAGTGGCCATGAATTGGCCACCTCAGAAAATGGTTCCCACCACACCCTTCTCACTAATGCACCTAAGACCACACTCACACATACACCCACTATTCTCACAAAACCATATGGACCCAATTCCACACACCCAAGAATCCCACTCCTCGGTGGGGCATGCGCCATGGGATTTGGAGGGGGTTTTGCTAGAGCCCATGCACTTTGTGCACGGGTATTTTCTCGTCCATTTATAAATCAGGGTTAAAACTTAGGCCAAAGTCCCCTCGTTAGGCTTGGATAAGGCCCATGTCCCTGCCCTAATTGTTGGAACCACACATTTTGAGCGCCATTCTGACAATAGGAAGCTGTGATCTTGTTTGCTTTTATAACGATAGGTGGTGTTGCAAAAACATGAAAAACCAAACATTAAGATTTTCTATTTCATGTTGTTGGCTCTACATGTTGCCCTAAAAACTTCGAACCAATCACGACCTTAGGTTTGTTGATTCTAAATGCTAAAAACACAGTCTTGAACTATACTAAAAAATTCGCCAGCAATCTGGTTCTGTTTTCATGTATCAGCGTACGTCAAGGGTAGCTAGTAATGGTATTTTGCTGTAGATTCGAAGACTTTGTTGAGTTTATAAACTGTAATTTGTAATAGCTCCAAGCCTCCATGAATATAAAACTATCATTAAATGAATTCTTCCTCTGGTTATGTGAGAATCTTTTGGTCTCTAGTGATGGATATTGTATTACGTTCTTATAGGTGCTATCTTAAGGACATTGTCCATC
>JAULAV010006321.1:0-23000 GCA_030789695.1 Scilla litardierei
TCCGGGCTCTTCCTCCTCAACTATGCCCTCCTCGTCCCTAGCTATCAGTACTTATAGCTTGCACACCCCACAATGGTGCCATGGAGTGAATCTCTCATCGCATCTGAAACACAATCATTTCTGCCTCTTCTCCCTTATTTCGGCATCAATCATCCTTCTAAAATGTCTTCATGCCGGTGGCACCTCGCTCTTCTCCTGGCTGGGCGGTTCCGTCCCTGTCGTGGTCTTCTACTGGCCTCCACTCGTGAGCTGGTTGTGGGAATATGAACTGGCTTTAGTCCCTCCAGAATTCTTCGTCTCCACCAGTCGATCCTCCACCATCTGGACCAACTCCATGGCTTCCATCAAGCCCTGTGGCTTCTGCATACGAACTTCCGTACGAATAGTGGCCTTCAGCCCTTTCATGAAGGTGCTCTCCATCATCTCATCCGAATCTCCTCGCACTCGTCTTGACAGTGCCTCGAACCTTTCCCTATAGTCCCTCATCGTGCCATCCTATCTGAGGGAGAGTAACTGTTTCCGTTAGTTTTGTAGTGACCCTGTGCTATGAGGAACAAACACTAGATAGGGGGTGAATAATGTTTTATAGACTTATAAGGAATTTACGCCAAATAAAACCATACGTAACCAACAAATGCAGAATGTACGAAGTGAACAACTATACAAGGAATAATGCAATGCAAACAAGCAATCTACCCTGGTTCGGTGCCACCCAAGTCTCCCCGACTTGTTACCGGTGCCCTAGTCCAGCAACACCCGGATCACCTCCGGATACTCTAGCAAACCGCTAGAGATTTCCTTTAGCCCACTTGTGGAAAACCTCCAACAAGTGCAATCGACCTACAATCGATGTCCGTGTATCCCACAACCCGGGAACACGCAAATACCTTAATCCCACAACCTGGGACTAAGCACACTCTCACTAACCGAGAGCAAAGCGAAATCTTGACTCCCACAACTTGGGATCAAGCCAATCCTCTAACCACCGTGAGTATACAACAAATATGAAGTATAAAGAATGAAATATAAAACTTCTTACCACAAAATCCTATGCCTTGAGAAATACTTACCAATTTAGGGCAAGAATGGATTTTGAGGAAGATGAGATCACAAAACCCTAGCTCCACCAAGATGAGCAGCAATAGATGGCCAGGGAGAAGTTGGTGACTTGGATTCAAGCTCTTAGCTTGAGAAGCTCACAAAGAATGTGAATCTCTCTTGAGGAAATTAGTGCTCAAAGAGTAAGAGAGAGATTTTTGTGAGATGCGAGAGCTTGGAAATAGAGTTGAGAGAGCTTGGAAATAGAGTTGAATGGCTCTTCTCTTAGATGTGAAAATATCTCTAATATCAGCCTTGGATTATAGGTTTGAAGCACTCAAACTTATATAGAGAAGAGAGAAAACGGTCACAAAAATCGTGGCATTAAATGCCCCAACGGCTCTATTTCTGAAGCAGTTAATCGGTCTAAGAAGGATCACTGACCGATTAGTTTTGCAACTAGTCGGTCGGTGAACCTTCTTGGACCGACTAGAATGAAGACAGCCAAGATAGTAAATTGCTGAAGAAGAAGAACTAGTCGGTCTAAGAAGAAACATCAATGGAATAGTTTGACAACTAGTCGGTCGGTGAACCTTCTTGGACCGACTAAGCAGTAGACAACAAAGATAGTGAAATACAGAAGATGAATAACTAGTCGGTCTAAGAAGAAACATCAACCGACTAGTTTGACAGCTAGTCGGTCGGTGAGCCTTTTTGGACCGACTAAGAAGTCAACAGAAAAGAAGTCGAATTTCACTTAGAAGAACTAATCGGTCTGAGAAGATACACCAACCGACTAGATCGTCATTTAGTCGGTCGGTGAACCTTCTAGGACCGACTAATTGGTCAACAGATAGTCTTGAATATATTAGGATAACTAGTCGGTCTGAGAAGGATTTTCAACCGACTAAATCGTCATCTAGTCGGTCGGTGAACCTTCTTGGACCGACTAATTGATCAACAGTGAATGAGCTGAATTTAACTAGGATGTCTAGTCGGTTCAAGAAGAATTTCCAACCGACTAGATCGTCATCTAGTCGGTTGGTTCTTCTACTTGAACCAACTAAGATGCATACGAAGCCGAGAAAAGAAGCGATAAGCTACGGGAAAGTTTCTAATGGCTTCTAAGGCAATCCTAGAGATAAGATAGGAAAGTTAAGAAGATTTCTAGGCAAGTACTACTCAAGGCTTAACATTCTACTAAACCGAAGCTAGAAGACAATATAAATACCATGACGAACCGTCTTCAAAGCTTCTATATGAAGATTCTGAATCCCTTGACTTCATTAATTCTCCTTGAGCTTCAACGAAGCTTCAGGCACACGATCATGCGATCTGAGAAAGTCTTGGGACGTCGCTTGAGATGAACGAAGTACTTTGGCGACGGTTTCCATAATTCTTCAAGGTCTTGAGTCTTTTGGTTGAATGACTTGAATATCTCCAACGTCATAGTCTTCGAAGCTTTTGACTCAACCATTCCTATCTTCTCTTTGGATTGAATCTCCATTCATTTGTTGATGCCATTGGCTTGAGGTTTGAGGTAGCCTTTGAGTTCTTCAAGCCAATGCTTCACCTTTGTTGATCTACCAAGTCCTCCACTTGAATCAACACTTGTAGTCACTTTTGATCTTCTTGAATCTAATTGGTGACTTTTTAGCTAACTGCAAACACATGAGTTAGTCACAATGATTTGTGTTTGATCATCAAAATCAAGGTGGAGAGTCCAATACTCAACATTCCCCCCCTTTTTGATGATGACAAACCAAATATAAACAAAACAAATAATTGTGCATTAAATATACTTACTTCCCCTGCAATGATGCCAATCAAGTTAATATCAATAATCAATAGCATCATTCAGCAGTTAATAGTGTGTGTATCACATGAGGTTGTGTATATATCGCATGAATGACTAGAAATAATATGCGTACACAATACAAATCATATAGGTGATACACATCATAAACATGAGCATGATTACCAATACATATATAAAGTAATCAATATAAACCAAGGTAATCACCAATGCTCCCCCTGAATCATATACATGAACGATCATACATAAATTCTATATGATTCAAGTTATAAATTCTATACGATCATACATAAATTCTATACATAAATTCTATACTCAATATTAACACTCAACAATTAATAAGCACATCTTGTTTATTTCTCTCCCCCTTTGTCATTAACAAAAAATATGGGGAGTTACCAATTGTAAAGTTCTCTAATGTAAAGTTACCAATTGAAAACTAGATATCAAAATAAAGATATCAAATGCAAGATCACATATCCAACAACTCAACCACCCTCAATTATCACAAAAAGATAAGCAATAAGCATATGTGATAAAAGATTACAATAGATACAATTGTAAAGAGTAGTGTGAGCAGTGTTAGAAAAGTGACAATGCAAAAATCATGACATCACTTGTGAAAGAATAACAAGTGATCAAATAGTGTCAAGTACACAAACAAACTCAATTATCACGCAGTTTATAACATTAAGCATAATGTGATAGACTGTCCTTGAGCAATGAGCATGACATATTATATGGACATGATTAAGTACACAATGGTGGAATCAAAATCATCACAATGACATAGATCAACAATTTTAGCAAATTGAGTGCATGGAAACCAATTCTATGTTTTCATACAAACAAAGCTATCAAATCATCATAATCGTCGAGCGACGAAGTAAATATCAGATACCAATTGTGGAAGTATCATTTATAAACCGAGATCTAAGTCAAACATAAAAAATGCAGTGATAAGCATGTAATGCCAAACATGACTATGTAAATGTTTAATCATGTGTACAAAGTTAAGTTATGAAATAATAACACACATTAAGTATAATGGCATGCGATACCAATTGTAGGCATACCAAATCTAAGTGAAGTGTGCGATGTGGGCATACGCGGATATCTATATCATGCAAAAGTGTTATGTCAAAATAGAGTTAGTAACTTCATAAAACGTATGGCATACACGATTTTAGCACACTAGGATACTAATTGAAACAATGTTCAAAAGAACCATATTACTGGCATGCATTCCAGAATAGATACTCACATAATGAGTCAAAGAGAAGCATGGAATGCCATGAGCATGTAAAGAGGATATCCAATATAAATAGTCTACCAATTGTAAAGATGATATCAATTGTAGTCTAACAAAATATGCAAATCAGGCAAATAATGTCTAGATCATGACATCACTTGAGAAGGAAACCAAGTGAACAAATAGAGACAAGATCTCATCCTAGCTCAATTATCACAAAGGATTCAACATGAAGTATAATGTGACAAAACATCTTTTGAGCAAAGGCATGAAGATAGTCTACGTTCAAAGTCAGAAGGTAGGACATAAACGAATAAATTTATCATGAACATCGCATGCAAGCATATCAATTGTGCGAATAGAATAAAAACTTGTGTAAGCACAATATAATCGAAGGTAGCATCAAGGTAGTCATAGTGCATCAAGATATATTCATGGAAGAATATCTATGACAGAATATACATATCATCAAACACAATATAAAGCTTATGTGATCGTGTATAGCACAAGTTATCTTTAACATCTCACAAAAAATATCATAAAATATGAGCATGAGATGAGAGATGACATTGTGAGAAATATAGCAAGAAGATCACTAACCAATATGCATGAGTGTTATGTCACTTGTGAAAATATCATACATGAAGGATTTAGCTATAGACATGAACGATCTCTTGAAAACAATTATAGCTAAACATTAGTCATGAAGTAAATAAAATGACAAGTAACATACATTGATCACCCCAAATCATATCAATACGTCTCATAAATATAATCATACAACCTATAAGAAAAGTATGAGATGTGTGGTGATACAATGAACAAATATGCATAAAGATCCTAAATCATTAATCTTATTCATGGCATGAATTATGTATAACATTATGAAGTATAGCATGCCATGTCATACTTAATATAATCTAATATACTTAATGTCACGACCCGCTTCCCTAAAATGGAGGCGAGACGTGAAAAGGTCCGCACGGGAGTGGAGCTGTGAAGCCCCAAACCCGATAAGCGTCAATAATACATAAGCAGGTCCCTGTAACCACAACAAAATAACAATAATAACACAAGGAGAGACTGAAATAAAATCTCACATCTCATACATTGTCCAACAAGAAAAATAAGTTCAACATCCAGAAAAGCCACCAGGCTAAAAGAAAGAGTCTAAAGGCCCAGAACAAGGCCAACAAAAGCAACAACAACAACAAGGTATATGTGCTACGCACCGATAACAAAACAACTGTCTAACAAAAGTAAAACACAACGAAGACACTAGGACTGGTCCCCAGTGTCCACGTACTCACCGTCAAACACAAGCTCGGGCTCGGCGTCAGCAAACACCTCGTCCTCAACAAGGTACTCAGGCTCAGGATCTAACATGTGTCACCCAAAAGAGTAAAGGGGCACATGTCAGCAAGTCTAAAAGACTTGGGCAAGGAAACTGGAAATAAGGCAACTAGCAACATAGCAGTTTAGAATGCATGACATGGCAGTTATAGCATGAGTGCACAATCAAGACATGGCAAGACAATTTGTACAAGAGAACAATTATCGGGACAAGACAAGAGTAGCCAAGCTACTATCAATCTCAATCAATTCACATTGTTGTAGGTGTTTACGCCCTTCAGCTGAATGGTTCATCATTCACACCGATCGGCACTAAACCCAATTCACGTTTCACGGTTGTTTGTAGATGTTTACGCCCTTCAGCTGAATGGTACATCATTCACACCGATCGGCACTAAACACTACCCCACCCCAGAGTTTACGCCTTACAACTGCAGTTGTTGATCAAACAGACCCCCAGTTGCCTGGCCGCTTAACCCTTACCCCATCCCACACGTAAACAAGCCAGGGTCCCTGAACATGAGCCCAGCAAGTGAGCCAGGGTTGCCCCGCACGGGAGCTTGTTTCTTAGTTCACAATTCAATATATCGAGCGTTGGGGTTAGCAACTCATTATGCTCGCTTCTGGTCACGAGCCAGGAAACACAAGTATTGTAGCGATGCTACGCAATCACGAGATCACCAAAAGAATGCAATGACATGACATTTAATTTGCGTACCGTTAATGGAAAGTAAACATGACATGGTATTTGTGCAACATGCTATATGTCGGAACTAGCTTCGTTGTCAAGCTAGTTCCCCAAATTTGCGCCTGGGCGAGTATCATTTCGTCGCCTAGCCTCTTTTACGCCTACAACAAGCAAATGGCCTAAAACATGGCCTAAACCCTAAGTGGCAAGTTTCACTTGCCTAGCACCGGGGATGACGACCACTTCGTCACACGGATGCCAATCTACGGGGAAATCGCTGTTTTGGGGGAACAATCATCAAACCACATGAATTTATTAGGGTTTCATAAAAAAATATAAATAGGTTATGAAAACAACGGTAGATCGATTTCTTACCGAGAGGAGGCGGATGAAACACTCCGGGGAACCCTAGGATCAGATCTGGAAAAGATTGGAGAAGTTTGGGGAAACTAGGGTTTTGGGGGATTTGAGGATTTTGATGGATTTGGTGAGATTTTGGGGAAGATGAGAGGTAGATAGAGTGAATGGATGGTTTGGATGATGGATTTAGGGCTTGGAATGAAGGGATGAAGCTTGGAGGAAGATGGGGGCTCAAGGGGGAAGATTTTAGGGTTTTGGGTCGTGTTGGGGAAGAAGAAAACGATTGGGTTGGGTTTAAATAGGATGGGCTGGCGGCTGCCCAGAAATTAGGGTTTCAACACTGGTCAGTCGGTCAAAGAGTAACCACTGACCGACTAGTTTGGCAACTAGTCGGTCGGTCGACCAACGCAGACCGACTAAGTGCAAACAGTAACTTCTGAACGAAAATAGGATTTAGAATTAGTCGGTCCATGAACAAGTACTGACCGACTAGTTTAGCATCTAGTCGGTCGATGAACGTTCTTAGACCGACTAAGAGTAAACAGTAGCTCAACTAAAATTAGATGATGTGTTAGTCGGTTAAAGAAGCATTGCCGACCGACTAGTTTGCAACCTAGTCGGTCAACCAACGTTCTTAGACCGACTAACGATAAACAGTAACTCCTGAATAATTTTAGAAAGCCAACTAGTCGGTCCAAGAAGGATTGCCGACCGACTGGATCGTCATCTAGTCGGTCGGTGCCCCTTCTTATACCGGCTAATGAGCACAAAAAGTTCCGATACGGAGCGCGGGGCCCCGGGATCGATTCCTAAGACTCCTAGGCTTGATCTAATAGTTAGATACGACCGTTATGAAGTCCGTCACGAATGACTTACTTCGAAATCGACGATCCTAAGGAAGAAGCGAGAAAATACGACGAATCGATCGAAAATGAAAGCTACGGAGACGAAAACCACACAAGAGGAGAAAATCCACCAAAACATATATTATATAATATTAAATACAGATACATGAAAAGCAGTCGTTACATCCTCCCCAACTTAAGAAAAATTCCGTCCTCGGAATTTCCAAATACTCACGAGTCCGGAAACAAAAGTGGGAAACGCTCTCGCATCTCATCCTCATTCTCCCAAGTAGACTCTCCAGGTGAGCCGTGTCGCCACATCACCCTCACAAGATTGACAATCTTGTTCCGAAGCGATTTCTGACGCCTGTCCAGAATCTGCACTGGATGCTGGTCATACGTCATATCGGGGCGAACGGTAATCTCCGAAAAATCCACAGCATGAGATGGATCGCTAATGTATCGACGAAGCTGCGACACATGGAAAACATTGTGAACTCCTTCCAAAGATGGCGGCAAGGCCAAGCGATAAGCTACCTCGCCAACCCTCTCCAAAATGTCAAACGGTCCAATGTATCGCGGGCTCAACTTCCCACGCTTCCCGAAACGAATCACACCACGATTCGGGGAAATCTTCAAGAACACATGGTCGCCCGGCTGAAACTCCAAAGGACGACGTTTAGCATCCGCCCAATGCTTAAAACGGTCCGAGCAATCCTCAACCTCTCCCGAATATTCCTGACGATATCCACGGCCTTCACGATCATCTCAGGTCCCAACAACTCCCGATCACCAATGTCATCCTAACTCAATGGCGATCGACATTTCCTCCCATAAAGAGCGGCGAAAGGCGACATGCCAATACTCGCCTGGAAGCTGTTGTTGTAAGAGAACTCCACCAAATGTAGATGGTCCTCCCACGAACCCTTGAAATCCAACATGCACGCCCTCAGCATGTCTTCCAAAATCTGAATCGTCCTCTCGGACTGGCCATCCGTCTGCGGATGGTACGCCGTGCTGAAACTCAGACGCGTACCCAAGCTCTTCTGCAAACTCTGCCAGAACTGAGATGTGAACCTCGTGTCTCTGTCAGACACGATACTCACGGGGACTCCATGAAGTCGCACAACCTCCTGCACGATTCACGTTACATCACTATCCAACTAGGAAAAGGAAATAAAAACGGAGAGTAAAAGAATTTTACCTCCATATATCTCCTCGCTAGCGCCTCAGTGGACTGTCCCACTCGGAATGGAATAAAGTGCGCAGATTTGGTTAATCGATCTACGATCACCCAAATCGCGTCATTCTGCTTCGGACTCCGAGGTAGTCCAGTCACGAAATCCATAGTGATGTGTTGCCATTTCCACTCCGGAATCGGAAGCGGTTGTAGCAACCCGGCCGTACGCTGATGCTCCGCCTTCACGTGCTGGCAAACCAAGCACTTGGCTACACTCCGAGCCACACTCCTCTTCATACCATGCCACCAATAATTCAGACGAAGATCCTGGTACATCTTGGTGCCACCAGGATGCACAGAATACGGCGAACTGTGTGCCTCCACCATCAACTCCTCTCTGATATCTCCAGCTGGCACACACAGCCTGGCTCCGAACCTCAGCGAGCCATCCTCATGAATCAGAAAGTCAGTCCGCAGACCGGCTTCCACCTGCTCCCGAATCCTCACCAGCTTCGGATCCTCAGCCTGGCCAGCCTTAATCCGATCCACGATCGTCGACTGTACCTGCATGTACATCAACGACGAAGCCTCCCCAGGAAGAACGATCTCCACACCAGACTCGCAAAAATCCTGCTGCAATCTCCACTGCGAGGTCAAAATCATCACCGCTGGAAGCCTACTCAGCGCATCAGGAACCACATTCACCTTGCCAGGGTGAAACTGCAAATCAATATCATAATCCGCCATAAACTCCAACCATCGACGCTGTCGCATGTTGAGCTCCTTCTGAGTGAAAATGTACTTCAAGCTTTTGTGATCGGTGAAAATCTTCACTTTCTCACTCAGCAAGAAGTGCCTCCAAATCTTAAGAGCAAACACAACGGCAGCCAACTCCAAATCATGCGTCGGGTAATTCTTCTCATGAACCTTAAGCTGACGAGACGCATACGCCACAACATGCCCGTGCTGATGCAACACACAACCGAGACCATTGCCAGAAGCATCACAAAAGATCTCAAATCCACCGCTGCGATCAGGCACAACAAGAATAGGGGCAGTCGTCAACCTCTCCTTCAGAACACCAAAAGCACTCTCACAATCACCCGACCAAACAAAAGCAACATCCTTCCGCGTCAACCTGGTCATCGGCTCAGCAATACGAGAAAAGTCCTTAATGAATCGCCGATAATAACCAGCAAGTCTAAGGAAACTCCGAATCTCAGACGCAGACGACGGAACAGGCCACTCCCTGATGGCCCGAATCTTCTCGGGATCCACTGAAATACCCTCTCCAGTCACCACATGCCCGAGAAAAGCAACTCTATCCAGCCAAAACTCGCACTTCGAAAACTTAGCATACAAACGATGCTTCCTCAAAATCTCCAACACCGTCCTTAAGTGCGAGGCATGCTCTTCCTCCGACTTCGAATAGATCAGAATGTCGTCAATAAAGATAACGACAAACTTATCTAAAAAGTCGTAGAAAATCAGGTTCATCAGATTCATGAAAACTGCGGGCGCGTTAGTTACGCCGAAAAGCATAACCACGAACTCATAGTGTCCATACTTCGTCCTGAACACTGTCTTCGGAACATCTCCCTTCTTCACCTTCAACTGATGGTAACCACTCCTCAAATCCAACTTAGAAAACACCCTCGAACCTCCAAGCTGATCAAAAATATCATCGATGCGAGGCAACGGGTATTTATTCTTAATGGTCACCGCATTCAACTCCTGATAGTCCACGCACATGCGACGCGAACCATCCTTCTTCTTTACCAGCAACACCGGTGCTCCCCACGGAGACACCCTAGGATTAATATAACCCTTCTGCAACAGCTCATCCAAGTGCTTCCGCAACTCTTCCAATTCTGCAGGTGCCATACGATACGGCGCCTTCGAAATCGGCTGCGCACCTGGAACAAGATCGATAGAAAATTCCAAAGCCCGATCAGGCGGCAAACCAGACATCTCCTCGGGGAAGACGTCGCCAAAATCACGCACCACAGCTGGCCACTCCAACTCCATCTGCATAGCCACAGCCTCCACCGGCCTGGTCCGAAATCTGACAGGACCAAGCGAACTGCTACCACGACTGAACTCAAACACTGGATGTCCAGGAATCTCGAACACCACCTTCTTCCTCCGACAGTCGATCGTAGCATAGAAGCTCGCAAGCCAGTCCATCCCAAGAACTGCATCATAGTTGATGATGTCGTGGACAATGAAATCAGCAAAAAGCTCATGTCCACAGACCACCAACGAGCAAGAATTGTAACCACGATGCACCGAGACCACGCCATTCCCTGTAACGATATTCCAACTCTTGGGTAGAGGGGACGTCGACAAGGAATGCCTCTCCACGAAACTCCGAGAAATAATGCACATCGATGCACCAGAGTCAAAGAGGACTCGTGCAGGAAATGTGCAAACCAAA
This sequence comes from Scilla litardierei, assembly GCA_030789695.1. Classification (NCBI taxonomy): domain Eukaryota; kingdom Viridiplantae; phylum Streptophyta; class Magnoliopsida; order Asparagales; family Asparagaceae; genus Scilla; species Scilla litardierei. The sequence goes on from JAULAV010006321.1 coordinate 10,970, forward strand.
ACCACACCTAACAAACAATTAACAATCAAACCCTAATCTAGCAAACAACCATGTTCAAGCAAACAACACAATCTAACAATCAAAACCAGCTAGGAAAGTAACTGCTAGATTGAGGATTACCTGCGATAACCTCATCCACAGCCTCGCTCTCCGCAGCGGTCATCAGAAAAGCTTGCCTCCTCGGCGGAACAGCCTGCTGAAAAGCCTGCCTCTGCGGAACAAGAGCTGCTCCACGTCCAGCAGGAACAGACGCTCGCTGCTGCAATGGCTGAGCTGCAACAGGTGCCCTCCGCAGCGGACCCGCATGCCGACAATCCTTCGCGACATGAGAAGCATCACCGCAAACCAGACACTGGCCCAAAAACTTCCGACACTGATCCTTGATATGGCCAGGCTTGCCGCAGAAATGGCAAGTCTTCAGAATAGGCCCTCCTGGCCTCTTAAACTGAGCAGACTGATTAGGCCTGAATCCAGGTCTAACCACAGCTCTCGCCTGTTCCACAGGCCTCTTCCCAGCACCAACAATAGATCCCCTCCTCTGGTTCACGAGCAGCTCCTGCCTCTTGGCTGCTACTAGAACCTTCTGATAAGACTCCCGGTCAGAAGAGGTCACAAAACTCTGGAGCTCCGAAGCAAGCCCTTGCAGGAACCTCTGAGCTCGCTCCTCAGCGTCCTGCACCATCTTCGGTGCAAACCGACTCAGCCTCATGAACTCTTGGTGATATAGGTCCACCGACGAGTTCCCTTGCTTCAAATCGATAAAACGCTGCAGCATCTCTTCCCTGGCAGCCTTCGGGAAGAACTCACCCTCAAATCTAGCCTTGAAGGTAGCCCAAGCTATCGGCTCCACCAACATCTTCTCTTCTGCATCCCACCAGTTCCGAGCATTATCCTTGAGTTGCCTTTTCGCCAAATCAACCCATCCAGCTAGGGTGATCTTGGCCATCTTCAGATTGTCCTCGATGTTCCGAATCCACTCATCGGCAGCCAGAGGACCCTCAGAACCATCAAAATATGCGGGACCCAGCTCCCGAAATTGCTTCGCTCCTGGCTCAGAGCGAGGGGCATCCGGAAGAGCCCGGGCAGCTGGAGCAAGTGGAGCATTCTGGACTTACAAAAGCACGCCCTGCTGCACTTGCATCATCTGGATCATCATCCGCATCATCTCACCGCTGGTGGGTTCCCGCTCAGGCTCCTCATCATGAGGGATCGCACCACTGCCCCCACCACGGGTGAAACGCCTTCCTGCCATCTAATGACACAGAAAACGAATCAGATTAGACTCATAGCTTATGACATCGGACGTCGAACTTAATTTATTGGACATTCTAATATTATTATCGCTATTCCAAAAATCGCAGTTACAGAAGGACCTGCATGGGCCACCAACAAAACCTGTCACGACCCGCTTCCCTAAAATGGAGGCGAGACGTGAAAAGGTCCGCACGGGAGTGGAGCTGTGAAGCCCCAAACCCGATAAGCGTCAATAATACATAAGCAGGTCCCTGTAACCACACCAGAATAACAATAATAACACAAGGAGAGACTGAAATAAAATCTCACATCTCTTATATTGTCCAACACGAAAAATAAGTTCAACATCCAGAAAAGCCACCAGGCTAAAAGAAAGAGTCTAAAGGCCCAGAACAAGGCCAACAAAAGCAACAACAACAACAAGGTATATGTGCTACGCACCGATAACAAAACAACTGTCTAACAAAAGTAAAACACAACGAAGACACTAGGACTGGTCCCCAGTGTCCACGTACTCACCGTCAAACACAAGCTCGGGCTCGGCGTCAGCAAACACCTCGTCCTCAACAAGGTACTCAGGCTCAGGATCTAACATGTGTCACCCAAAAGAGTAAAGGGGCACATGTCAGCAAGTCTAAAAGACTTGGGCAAGGAAACTGGAAATAAGGCAACTAGCAACATAGCAGTTTAGAATGCATGACATGGCAGTTATAGCATGAGTGCACAATCAAGACATGGCAAGACAATTTGTACAAGAGAACAATTATCGGGACAAGACAAGAGTAGCCAAGCTACTATCAATCTCAATCAATTCACATTGTTGTAGGTGTTTACGCCCTTCAGCTGAATGGTTCATCATTCACACCGATCGGCACTAAACCCAATTCACGTTTCACGGTTGTTTGTAGATGTTTACGCCCTTCAGCTGAATGGTACATCATTCACACCGATCGGCACTAAACACTACCCCACCCCAGAGTTTACGCCTTACAACTGCAGTTGTTGATCAAACAGACCCCCAGTTGCCTGGCCGCTTAACCCTTACCCCATCCCACACGTAAACAAGCCAGGGTCCCTGAACATGAGCCCAGCAAGTGAGCCAGGGTTGCCCCGCACGGGAGCTTGTTTCTTAGTTCACAATTCAATATATCGAGCGTTGGGGTTAGCAACTCATTATGCTCGCTTCTGGTCACGAGCCAGGAAACACAAGTATTGTAGCGATGCTACGCAATCACGAGATCACCAAAAGAATGCAATGACATGACATTTAATTTGCGTACCGTTAATGGAAAGTAAACATGACATGGTATTTGTGCAACATGCTATATGTCGGAACTAGCTTCGTTGTCAAGCTAGTTCCCCAAATTTGCGCCTGGGCGAGTATCATTTCGTCGCCTAGCCTCTTTTACGCCTACAACAAGCAAATGGCCTAAAACATGGCCTAAACCCTAAGTGGCAAGTTTCACTTGCCTAGCACCGGGGATGACGACCACTTCGTCACACGGATGCCAATCTACGGGGAAATCGCTGTTTTGGGGGAACAATCATCAAACCACATGAATTTATTAGGGTTTCATAAAAAAATATAAATAGGTTATGAAAACAACGGTAGATCGATTTCTTACCGAGAGGAGGCGGATGAAACACTCCGGGGAACCCTAGGATCAGATCTGGAAAAGATTGGAGAAGTTTGGGGAAACTAGGGTTTTGGGGGATTTGAGGATTTTGATGGATTTGGTGAGATTTTGGGGAAGATGAGAGGTAGATAGAGTGAATGGATGGTTTGGATGATGGATTTAGGGCTTGGAATGAAGGGATGAAGCTTGGAGGAAGATGGGGGCTCAAGGGGGAAGATTTTAGGGTTTTGGGTCGTGTTGGGGAAGAAGAAAACGATTGGGTTGGGTTTAAATAGGATGGGCTGGCGGCTGCCCAGAAATTAGGGTTTCAACACTGGTCAGTCGGTCAAAGAGTAACCACTGACCGACTAGTTTGGCAACTAGTCGGTCGGTCGACCAACGCAGACCGACTAAGTGCAAACAGTAACTTCTGAACGAAAATAGGATTTAGAATTAGTCGGTCCATGAACAAGTACTGACCGACTAGTTTAGCATCTAGTCGGTCGATGAACGTTCTTAGACCGACTAAGAGTAAACAGTAGCTCAACTAAAATTAGATGATGTGTTAGTCGGTTAAAGAAGCATTGCCGACCGACTAGTTTGCAACCTAGTCGGTCAACCAACGTTCTTAGACCGACTAACGATAAACAGTAACTCCTGAATAATTTTAGAAAGCCAACTAGTCGGTCCAAGAAGGATTGCCGACCGACTGGATCGTCATCTAGTCGGTCGGTGCCCCTTCTTATACCGGCTAATGAGCACAAAAAGTTCCGATACGGAGCGCGGGGCCCCGGGATCGATTCCTAAGACTCCTAGGCTTGATCTAATAGTTAGATACGACCGTTATGAAGTCCGTCACGAATGACTTACTTCGAAATCGACGATCCTAAGGAAGAAGCGAGAAAATACGACGAATCGATCGAAAATGAAAGCTACGGAGACGAAAACCACACAAGAGGAGAAAATCCACCAAAACATATATTATATAATATTAAATACAGATACATGAAAAGCAGTCGTTACATCCTCCCCAACTTAAGAAAAATTCCGTCCTCGGAATTTCCAAATACTCACGAGTCCGGAAACAAAAGTGGGAAACGCTCTCGCATCTCATCCTCATTCTCCCAAGTAGACTCTCCAGGTGAGCCGTGTCGCCACATCACCCTCACAAGATTGACAATCTTGTTCCGAAGCGATTTCTGACGCCTGTCCAGAATCTGCACTGGATGCTGGTCATACGTCATATCGGGGCGAACGGTAATCTCCGAAAAATCCACAGCATGAGATGGATCGCTAATGTATCGACGAAGCTGCGACACATGGAAAACATTGTGAACTCCTTCCAAAGATGGCGGCAAGGCCAAGCGATAAGCTACCTCGCCAACCCTCTCCAAAATGTCAAACGGTCCAATGTATCGCGGGCTCAACTTCCCACGCTTCCCGAAACGAATCACACCACGATTCGGGGAAATCTTCAAGAACACATGGTCGCCCGGCTGAAACTCCAAAGGACGACGTTTAGCATCCGCCCAATGCTTAAAACGGTCCGAGCAATCCTCAACCTCTCCCGAATATTCCTGACGATATCCACGGCCTTCACGATCATCTCAGGTCCCAACAACTCCCGATCACCAATGTCATCCTAACTCAATGGCGATCGACATTTCCTCCCATAAAGAGCGGCGAAAGGCGACATGCCAATACTCGCCTGGAAGCTGTTGTTGTAAGAGAACTCCACCAAATGTAGATGGTCCTCCCACGAACCCTTGAAATCCAACATGCACGCCCTCAGCATGTCTTCCAAAATCTGAATCGTCCTCTCGGACTGGCCATCCGTCTGCGGATGGTACGCCGTGCTGAAACTCAGACGCGTACCCAAGCTCTTCTGCAAACTCTGCCAGAACTGAGATGTGAACCTCGTGTCTCTGTCAGACACGATACTCACGGGGACTCCATGAAGTCGCACAACCTCCTGCACGATTCACGTTACATCACTATCCAACTAGGAAAAGGAAATAAAAACGGAGAGTAAAAGAATTTTACCTCCATATATCTCCTCGCTAGCGCCTCAGTGGACTGTCCCACTCGGAATGGAATAAAGTGCGCAGATTTGGTTAATCGATCTACGATCACCCAAATCGCGTCATTCTGCTTCGGACTCCGAGGTAGTCCAGTCACGAAATCCATAGTGATGTGTTGCCATTTCCACTCCGGAATCGGAAGCGGTTGTAGCAACCCGGCCGTACGCTGATGCTCCGCCTTCACGTGCTGGCAAACCAAGCACTTGGCTACACTCCGAGCCACACTCCTCTTCATACCATGCCACCAATAATTCAGACGAAGATCCTGGTACATCTTGGTGCCACCAGGATGCACAGAATACGGCGAACTGTGTGCCTCCACCATCAACTCCTCTCTGATATCTCCAGCTGGCACACACAGCCTGGCTCCGAACCTCAGCGAGCCATCCTCATGAATCAGAAAGTCAGTCCGCAGACCGGCTTCCACCTGCTCCCGAATCCTCACCAGCTTCGGATCCTCAGCCTGGCCAGCCTTAATCCGATCCACGATCGTCGACTGTACCTGCATGTACATCAACGACGAAGCCTCCCCAGGAAGAACGATCTCCACACCAGACTCGCAAAAATCCTGCTGCAATCTCCACTGCGAGGTCAAAATCATCACCGCTGGAAGCCTACTCAGCGCATCAGGAACCACATTCACCTTGCCAGGGTGAAACTGCAAATCAATATCATAATCCGCCATAAACTCCAACCATCGACGCTGTCGCATGTTGAGCTCCTTCTGAGTGAAAATGTACTTCAAGCTTTTGTGATCGGTGAAAATCTTCACTTTCTCACTCAGCAAGAAGTGCCTCCAAATCTTAAGAGCAAACACAACGGCAGCCAACTCCAAATCATGCGTCGGGTAATTCTTCTCATGAACCTTAAGCTGACGAGACGCATACGCCACAACATGCCCGTGCTGATGCAACACACAACCGAGACCATTGCCAGAAGCATCACAAAAGATCTCAAATCCACCGCTGCGATCAGGCACAACAAGAATAGGGGCAGTCGTCAACCTCTCCTTCAGAACACCAAAAGCACTCTCACAATCACCCGACCAAACAAAAGCAACATCCTTCCGCGTCAACCTGGTCATCGGCTCAGCAATACGAGAAAAGTCCTTAATGAATCGCCGATAATAACCAGCAAGTCTAAGGAAACTCCGAATCTCAGACGCAGACGACGGAACAGGCCACTCCCTGATGGCCCGAATCTTCTCGGGATCCACTGAAATACCCTCTCCAGTCACCACATGCCCGAGAAAAGCAACTCTATCCAGCCAAAACTCGCACTTCGAAAACTTAGCATACAAACGATGCTTCCTCAAAATCTCCAACACCGTCCTTAAGTGCGAGGCATGCTCTTCCTCCGACTTCGAATAGATCAGAATGTCGTCAATAAAGATAACGACAAACTTATCTAAAAAGTCGTAGAAAATCAGGTTCATCAGATTCATGAAAACTGCGGGCGCGTTAGTTACGCCGAAAAGCATAACCACGAACTCATAGTGTCCATACTTCGTCCTGAACACTGTCTTCGGAACATCTCCCTTCTTCACCTTCAACTGATGGTAACCACTCCTCAAATCCAACTTAGAAAACACCCTCGAACCTCCAAGCTGATCAAAAATATCATCGATGCGAGGCAACGGGTATTTATTCTTAATGGTCACCGCATTCAACTCCTGATAGTCCACGCACATGCGACGCGAACCATCCTTCTTCTTTACCAGCAACACCGGTGCTCCCCACGGAGACACCCTAGGATTAATATAACCCTTCTGCAACAGCTCATCCAAGTGCTTCCGCAACTCTTCCAATTCTGCAGGTGCCATACGATACGGCGCCTTCGAAATCGGCTGCGCACCTGGAACAAGATCGATAGAAAATTCCAAAGCCCGATCAGGCGGCAAACCAGACATCTCCTCGGGGAAGACGTCGCCAAAATCACGCACCACAGCTGGCCACTCCAACTCCATCTGCATAGCCACAGCCTCCACCGGCCTGGTCCGAAATCTGACAGGACCAAGCGAACTGCTACCACGACTGAACTCAAACACTGGATGTCCAGGAATCTCGAACACCACCTTCTTCCTCCGACAGTCGATCGTAGCATAGAAGCTCGCAAGCCAGTCCATCCCAAGAACTGCATCATAGTTGATGATGTCGTGGACAATGAAATCAGCAAAAAGCTCATGTCCACAGACCACCAACGAGCAAGAATTGTAACCACGATGCACCGAGACCACGCCATTCCCTGTAACGATATTCCAACTCTTGGGTAGAGGGGACGTCGACAAGGAATGCCTCTCCACGAAACTCCGAGAAATAATGCACATCGATGCACCAGAGTCAAAGAGGACTCGTGCAGGAAATGTGCAAACCAAAACCACACCTAACAAACAATTAACAATCAAACCCTAATCTAGCAAACAACCATGTTCAAGCAAACAACACAATCTAACAATCAAAACCAGCTAGGAAAGTAACTGCTAGATTGAGGATTACCTGCGATAACCTCATCCACAGCCTCGCTCTCCGCAGCGGTCATCAGAAAAGCTTGCCTCCTCGGCGGAACAGCCTGCTGAAAAGCCTGCCTCTGCGGAACAAGAGCTGCTCCACGTCCAGCAGGAACAGACGCTCGCTGCTGCAATGGCTGAGCTGCAACAGGTGCCCTCCGCAGCGGACCCGCATGCCGACAATCCTTCGCGACATGAGAAGCATCACCGCAAACCAGACACTGGCCCAAAAACTTCCGACACTGATCCTTGATATGGCCAGGCTTGCCGCAGAAATGGCAAGTCTTCAGAATAGGCCCTCCTGGCCTCTTAAACTGAGCAGACTGATTAGGCCTGAATCCAGGTCTAACCACAGCTCTCGCCTGTTCCACAGGCCTCTTCCCAGCACCAACAATAGATCCCCTCCTCTGGTTCACGAGCAGCTCCTGCCTCTTGGCTGCTACTAGAACCTTCTGATAAGACTCCCGGTCAGAAGAGGTCACAAAACTCTGGAGCTCCGAAGCAAGCCCTTGCAGGAACCTCTGAGCTCGCTCCTCAGCGTCCTGCACCATCTTCGGTGCAAACCGACTCAGCCTCATGAACTCTTGGTGATATAGGTCCACCGACGAGTTCCCTTGCTTCAAATCGATAAAACGCTGCAGCATCTCTTCCCTGGCAGCCTTCGGGAAGAACTCACCCTCAAATCTAGCCTTGAAGGTAGCCCAAGCTATCGGCTCCACCAACATCTTCTCTTCTGCATCCCACCAGTTCCGAGCATTATCCTTGAGTTGCCTTTTCGCCAAATCAACCCATCCAGCTAGGGTGATCTTGGCCATCTTCAGATTGTCCTCGATGTTCCGAATCCACTCATCGGCAGCCAGAGGACCCTCAGAACCATCAAAATATGCGGGACCCAGCTCCCGAAATTGCTTCGCTCCTGGCTCAGAGCGAGGGGCATCCGGAAGAGCCCGGGCAGCTGGAGCAAGTGGAGCATTCTGGACTTACAAAAGCACGCCCTGCTGCACTTGCATCATCTGGATCATCATCCGCATCATCTCACCGCTGGTGGGTTCCCGCTCAGGCTCCTCATCATGAGGGATCGCACCACTGCCCCCACCACGGGTGAAACGCCTTCCTGCCATCTAATGACACAGAAAACGAATCAGATTAGACTCATAGCTTATGACATCGGACGTCGAACTTAATTTATTGGACATTCTAATATTATTATCGCTATTCCAAAAATCGCAGTTACAGAAGGACCTGCATGGGCCACCAACAAAACCTGTCACGACCCGCTTCCCTAAAATGGAGGCGAGACGTGAAAAGGTCCGCACGGGAGTGGAGCTGTGAAGCCCCAAACCCGATAAGCGTCAATAATACATAAGCAGGTCCCTGTAACCACACCAGAATAACAATAATAACACAAGGAGAGACTGAAATAAAATCTCACATCTCTTATATTGTCCAACACGAAAAATAAGTTCAACATCCAGAAAAGCCACCAGGCTAAAAGAAAGAGTCTAAAGGCCCAGAACAAGGCCAACAAAAGCAACAACAACAACAAGGTATATGTGCTACGCACCGATAACAAAACAACTGTCTAACAAAAGTAAAACACAACGAAGACACTAGGACTGGTCCCCAGTGTCCACGTACTCACCGTCAAACACAAGCTCGGGCTCGGCGTCAGCAAACACCTCGTCCTCAACAAGGTACTCAGGCTCAGGATCTAACATGTGTCACCCAAAAGAGTAAAGGGGCACATGTCAGCAAGTCTAAAAGACTTGGGCAAGGAAACTGGAAATAAGGCAACTAGCAACATAGCAGTTTAGAATGCATGACATGGCAGTTATAGCATGAGTGCACAATCAAGACATGGCAAGACAATTTGTACAAGAGAACAATTATCGGGACAAGACAAGAGTAGCCAAGCTACTATCAATCTCAATCAATTCACATTGTTGTAGGTGTTTACGCCCTTCAGCTGAATGGTTCATCATTCACACCGATCGGCACTAAACCCAATTCACGTTTCACGGTTGTTTGTAGATGTTTACGCCCTTCAGCTGAATGGTACATCATTCACACCGATCGGCACTAAACACTACCCCACCCCAGAGTTTACGCCTTACAACTGCAGTTGTTGATCAAACAGACCCCCAGTTGCCTGGCCGCTTAACCCTTACCCCATCCCACACGTAAACAAGCCAGGGTCCCTGAACATGAGCCCAGCAAGTGAGCCAGGGTTGCCCCGCACGGGAGCTTGTTTCTTAGTTCACAATTCAATATATCGAGCGTTGGGGTTAGCAACTCATTATGCTCGCTTCTGGTCACGAGCCAGGAAACACAAGTATTGTAGCGATGCTACGCAATCACGAGATCACCAAAAGAATGCAATGACATGACATTTAATTTGCGTACCGTTAATGGAAAGTAAACATGACATGGTATTTGTGCAACATGCTATATGTCGGAACTAGCTTCGTTGTCAAGCTAGTTCCCCAAATTTGCGCCTGGGCGAGTATCATTTCGTCGCCTAGCCTCTTTTACGCCTACAACAAGCAAATGGCCTAAAACATGGCCTAAACCCTAAGTGGCAAGTTTCACTTGCCTAGCACCGGGGATGACGACCACTTCGTCACACGGATGCCAATCTACGGGGAAATCGCTGTTTTGGGGGAACAATCATCAAACCACATGAATTTATTAGGGTTTCATAAAAAAATATAAATAGGTTATGAAAACAACGGTAGATCGATTTCTTACCGAGAGGAGGCGGATGAAACACTCCGGGGAACCCTAGGATCAGATCTGGAAAAGATTGGAGAAGTTTGGGGAAACTAGGGTTTTGGGGGATTTGGGGATTTTGATGGATTTGGTGAGATTTTGGGGAAGATGAGAGGTAGATAGAGTGAATGGATGGTTTGGATGATGGATTTAGGGCTTGGAATGAAGGGATGAAGCTTGGAGGAAGATGGGGGCTCAAGGGGGAAGATTTTAGGGTTTTGGGTCGTGTTGGGGAAGAAGAAAACGATTGGGTTGGGTTTAAATAGGATGGGCTGGCGGCTGCCCAGAAATTAGGGTTTCAACACTGGTCAGTCGGTCAAAGAGTAACCACTGACCGACTAGTTTGGCAACTAGTCGGTCGGTCGACCAACGCAGACCGACTAAGTGCAAACAGTAACTTCTGAACGAAAATAGGATTTAGAATTAGTCGGTCCATGAACAAGTACTGACCGACTAGTTTAGCATCTAGTCGGTCGATGAACGTTCTTAGACCGACTAAGAGTAAACAGTAGCTCAACTAAAATTAGATGATGTGTTAGTCGGTTAAAGAAGCATTGCCGACCGACTAGTTTGCAACCTAGTCGGTCAACCAACGTTCTTAGACCGACTAACGATAAACAGTAACTCCTGAATAATTTTAGAAAGCCAACTAGTCGGTCCAAGAAGGATTGCCGACCGACTGGATCGTCATCTAGTCGGTCGGTGCCCCTTCTTATACCGGCTAATGAGCACAAAAAGTTCCGATACAGAGCGCGGGGCCCCGGGATCGATTCCTAAGACTCCTAGGCTTGATCTAATAGTTAGATACGACCGTTATGAAGTCCGTCACGAATGACTTACTTCGAAATCGACGATCCTAAGGAAGAAGCGAGAAAATACGACGAATCGATCGAAAATGAAAGCTACGGAGACGAAAACCACACAAGAGGAGAAAATCCACCAAAACATATATTATATAATATTAAATCCAGATACATGAAAAGCAGTTGTTACACTTAAGATCAATATACTTAATACAATCTAATAAACAAATAAGCATGTCATACACATCAGTTATCATATCCATAACATATAATAATCTTCACACAGAAGCATGCAGGTGAGGAATGCGATGTGTAATGACAACGTGTTCCAAAGATATGGACATCAATAAACAACTAACCAACTCATTATATGAATGTTATAGCTACCATGATACATGAGTCGTAATAAGACATATATGACATACATGAACAAGGTAGTCACATAAACAAACAATCTTCATGAGGGTGTGACCGGAATGAGCTAATGAAGAAGTATGCTATATTACACAAATCGAATATATTAAAATACCAATTGTGGACATGGTAGTCAAAACCAATATATTAAAATTCCAATTGTGAACATGGTAGTCAAAACCAATATATTAAAATACCAATTGTGCAAAACACATACTTACAACCATTTAGCTCTCCCTATATGTGTGCATCTCCAATGCACCATTCTTTCCTTTGAATTGATCCATCATTTGTAAACCAAGGAATGTGTAGAGTAGACATCTTGCACAACAATATGACAATTCAACAATTGGTGGTATCCAAAAAACCTTTTGGATCCAATAGGTTAAGGAACAAAATCAAGTAGTCCAATAACCAATCATTTACCAATTGTAAATAACACTCATCAATAGAAATGCATGACATGCATTAATATGAGTTATTATGATCATAAAAATCATACATATCAGGAATTAACAATTCTCAACCATTAGAAATTAGATACACATATACTAATAATTCCTATGCATATGATTTAGTCAAGCAACA
>JAULAV010006322.1:0-21000 GCA_030789695.1 Scilla litardierei
CACCTCTTAAGATCAAAACTCAAAAAATAATAATTACAAATGACTATGAGTATGCTCTAGTGATCATGAGATTTTAAAGAGGCAAGTATCTTTTTTAGAGAATGAAGAATATTACTTTTTGTGTATCATATCTCTTTTGTTATTTGTAGTGAGAGAGAGAGAGAGAGAAAGTAATGGGTATCAGATTACATCTAACCAACTTCAGGTGCGTTGACGTGGCGGCCTCTCATTGGCATTTCAAAGAGCAATTCCAAAAAGCAACTGCTTTTTCGGCAACCAATAGGAGGCCGCCACGGTAGGGCACCTGACCCCAGTTGGTCAGGTGCCACATTTTTTACATCATATATATATATATATATATATATATATAGAATAATGTCAAAAAGATGGCACATGTCCAACTTGGGTCAGGTGCGCTGACGTGGCGGCCTACCATTGGCCGTCCATAAAACAAAAACCTTTTGCTTTATGGACGGCCAATGGTAGGCCGCCACGTCAGCGCACCTGACCCAAGTTGGTCAGGTGCCACCTGATACACATTAATCACATATATATATGAAATTTTTTAATCATAAACATTTCACATGGAAATTTCATTTGCGCAAATTTTTAATTTTTATGAAATTTTTTATGAAATTTTTTTTCCACTTTCACTTCATGTTGTTATACACCCCTTAAAAATAATGGTTGAAAATAATGTGATTTGGCCTTCGATCAAGGCATTACAAAAGTTCTATTGTTCTGAAAACGTTAAATTTTGTAACGGGTTGATCGGTGCTCAAATTCCCCTATGGTTCACCCATTATTTTTCCTGGGGTATATAATTATATGGATTAAACATAAAAAAAATTTCCAAAAAAATTAAAAATATTTTTGCACGGTAGTTTTCGCACTCGAAAACTACTATATATATTAGTTCATATATGTTGAAAAAGAGAATAAAATAGTTTTATGAATTAAAAAGAAAGATATTAAATGAGAATTTTAGGTGTTATAAAATTTGAATTACTACAAAGGGATTTAAATAACCTTAAAGAGATGAAATGGTGAAAAGAGATGTTACGAAATATGAATAAATTTAAAAGAGATTTCAATGAAGTTTTAAAAGGTTACAAAATTAAATTACCTAACAGTCTCCTACTAATTTAATTTTGAAGAAATAAGAATGTATTAAGGTGAAAAGTGCCGAAAACACTATGTAGTAGGTGAACGTGTTATACTTGAACACCATTTTAGCAACTTCACATATGTTTGAGGGGATTTAGTGGACTTCATATTGAACCAACACCTTTAGTTAAACATGTGCAGAATGCACATAATTTTGACGGGAGAATGTTTGCAGTGTAGCGTGTATGAAACCATGCGTTGAGTATCCTTGCATGAGGGTTATTATGGGTAAACAAATTCGCATAATTGTAACCAAACCAAACAGTATCATTCATATGGGCAAATATCAAGCGTACCGATACAGAAGTATATTTCTCACATGAGACTTAGATTTGTTAATATTCAACCGGTTTTCTTACTCTTTGAGCCCTCTTTGCCATATGAAAGGGTAAGAGTACAACTTCAAATGTGTGCTCCTTCATATCATCTAGTGAACCTTGTATGGCAAGCCCTTAAGCAGGTTGGGTCTCAATCGGGGTGACATTTTGAGTTGTAAACACATCACGCTTAACAATTCATGAAGTCATGTAAATAGTGGATCCACTTAATTATGTTTAGCATCTATCCATTTTTAAAAAGTACTCGAACTTTTATATTTTTAATATATAAAATACATACGTGTAAATGCATGTTCACTTTATCATATGTTTTTATCTATTTTCATTTATCCAATGACGATTTACTAGAAATAACCCATGCACAAAGTACACGACACCCAAACACCCAACACACACTCACTCAGGATGCGGGACCACACAGGTGTTTCGGTGAGTACAAAACCGGGTGAAATGGAAAGAGTGTGTGTGGGTGTTGGTATTGTCTTGGGGTTTTGGGATTTTTTGATTGAGGGTGCGTTTTTGGGTTTTTTTATTTTGTGTATTTTTTAGGGTTTGGGATGGGTTTTTGGGTTTTTTGTTTGGGGGTGTTTTTTGGGGGTTTGGGGGTTGATGTGACATTGCCACGTGGGACAAATGTCACATCACACCCCCTCATTTGTATAAAGGATTATCATAATACATAATAATAACACTTAATTGTAATAAATAACATGCAATTGAATGAGAAGATTTCTAATACATTCAGCTTCTAAACATTCAGTATCAAGAGCAATTAATTCAGATTCCATAGTACTTTTAGCAATAAGTTTTTACCTAGCAGATTTTTAAGAAATAACTATCCCTAGGAGAAATATATATCCAGATGTAGATTTAACACCACAAATCCCCATCCAATTAGCATCTAAATAACCTTTTAATATAGTTAGAAATCCAAAAAATGTAATGAGATTTCAATGTAAAAAATGCAAAGTATAAAGGCTAAGCTTTCAAGTATTATTAAGCCAAACAATAAGTTATGCTAAAATCTCATAGGATAAATGATCGAGCTTAATCCATAAACATCTTTTCAGATTTAAAAGAATTAATTGATAAAAAAGTAAGTCCAGAACTAAATCGTAGCCTAGCTTGAAATAAGACTTCCAATGATTTGTAGCCCATACCTGAATTAAAGCCATTTACTTGAAAGAATGTTAAGTTCATATTGTGTCTTTATGTGTGTGAGTTAACCAAGAGCTTGCTTGTTTATGAAAAAAATATGATTTGTAGTTTGAGTAAGTGACCAACTTTCTTTTTGAAAACAAAGGTTATATCGGTAGATCAAAATGTAGTCTTTTTATAAACTTCAATATAAATTGAACATTTATCACATTAGAAAACAAACCACGACTATGTATGTCACGACCCGCTTCCCTAAAATGGAGGCGAGACGTGAAAAGGTCCGCACGAGAGTGGAGCTGTGAAGCCCCAAACCCGATAAGCGTCAATAAAACATAAGCAGGTCCCTGTAACCACAACGGAACAACAATAATAATACAAGGAGAGACTGAAATAAAATCTCACATCTCAAATATTGTCCAACATGAAAATAAGTTCAACATCCAGAGAAGCCACCAGGCTAAAAGAAAAGAGTCTAAAGGCCCAGAACAAGGCCAACACAAGCAACGACAAAACAAAGCATGGGTGCCACGCACCGATAACAAAACAACTGTCTAACGAAAGTAAAACACAACGAAGACACTAGGACTGGTCCCCAGTGTCCACGTACTCCCCGTCAACCACAAGCTCGGGCTCGGCGTCAGCAAACACCTCGTCCTCAACAAGGTACTCAGGCTCAGGATCTAACATGTGTTACCCAAAAGAGTAAAGGGGCACATGTCAGCAAGTCTAAAAGACTTGGGCAAGGAAACTGAAGGTAAGGTAAACTAGCAACCTAGCAATTATTGTATGATGCAGGACAAGTAAAGTAAGGCAGGGAAGTGACAAGTAAACGGGAGTACAAGTAGCAAGTGTCAAGTGATAGTTGTGACATGTAATGTCAAGGAACAAGTACAAGGGATCACTCTACGAGTGCCCTATTGCCCGCAGGCTGTGCTCAAGTACAAGTCAAGGAAATCACGTCAAGTAAACACGTCGTGCACAGAGATTCCGCCTGTTGGCTAGAGTGGCTGATCGGGCCAACTCCTAAGCTCAAGTGACCGGTTATCTCTACCCCTCCACGTGTATCGAGCCAGGGCATTACCCCCGAACACGGAATGCTCGCTTCTGGAACACGAGCCAGGAAGTGTGAATAACACGTACGGCATAGGGTTATGCCCACGTATAGTGGGTGCCTAGCCGGAAACTAGTAGGTCGGGCGTTGGCTATCAACCAACACATGGCCCGCTTCTGGAGCACGAGCCAGGAAACACAAGTATCGTAGCGTGTGCTACAAATGCGACATACAACATGGATGGCAATTTATTCGCGTACCGTCAATCAAAATTAAACATGACATGGTAGTTGTGCAACATGGTAAAACGACGGTCCTAGCTTCGTTGTCAAGCTAGTTCCGGAATTTGCGCCTAGGCGAGTATCATTTCGTCGCCTAGCCTCTTTTACGCCTACAACAAGCAAATGACCTAAAACATGGCCTAAACCCTAAGTGGCAAGTTTCACTTGCCTAGCACCGGGGATGACGCCCACTTCGTCACACTGATGCCAATCTACGGGGAAATCGCTGTTTTGGGGAACAATCAACAAACAACATGAATTTTATTAGGGTTTCATAAAAATATAAATAGGTTAAGAAAACAACGGTAGATCGATTTCTTACCAAGAGGAGACGGAAGAAACACTCCGGGGAACCCTAGGATCAGATCTGGAAAAGATTGGGGAAGTTTGGGGAAACTAGGGTTTTAGGGGATTTGGGGATTTTGATGGGTTTTGGTGAAATTTTGGGGAAGATGAGAGGTAGATAGAGTGAATGGATGGTTTGGATGATGGATTTAGGGCTTGGAATGAAGAAATGAAGATTGGAGGAAGATGGGGGCTCAAGGGGAAAGATTTTAGGGTTTTGGGTCGTGTTGGAGAAGATGAAATCGTTTGGGTTGGGTATAAATAGGTTGGGCTGACGGCTGCCCAGAAATTAGGGTTTTAACACTGGTTAGTCGGTCAAAGAGCAACCACTGACCGACTAGTTTGGCAACTAGTCGGTCGGTCGACCAACACAGACCGACTAAGTGTAAACAGTAACTCCTGAACGAAAATAGGATTTAGAGTTAGTCGGTCCATGAACAAGTACTGACCGACTAGTTTAGCATCTAGTCGGTCGATGAACGTTCTTAGACCGACTAAGAGTAAACAGTAACTCAACTAAAATTAAGATGATGTGTTAGTCGGTTAAAGAAGCATTGCTGACCGACTAGTTTGCAACCTAGTCGGTCAACCAACGTTCTTAGACCGACTAACGATAAACAGTAACTCCTGAGAAATTTTAGAAAGCCAACTAGTCGGTCCAAGAAGGATTGCCGACCGACTGGATCGTCATCTAGTCGGTCGGTGCCCCTTCTTATACCGGCTAATGAGCACCAAAAGTCCCGATACGGAGCGCGGGGCCCCGGGATCGATTCCTAAGACTCCTAGGCTTGATCTAATAGTAAGATACGGCCGTTATGAAGTCCGTCACGAATGACTTACTTCGAAATCGACAATCCTAAGGAAGGAACGGGAAAATACGACGAATCGATCGAAAATGAAAGCTACGGAGACGAAAACCACACAAGAGGAGAAAATCCACCAAAACATATATTATATTATATTAAATCCAGATATATGAAAAGCAGTCGTTACAATGTATCTTGAATTTATCAACATAGTAGACTTACAAAAGTGTGCCCACAAATAAATGGACGGTAAAAATAAGGTGAAGCAATTTTATTGGTTGAAACAGTTAGAATACCCACTTGTTATGAATAGTTCAGAATTTATTTAGAATTTGTTAGAACATGATTAAACCCAAGTCCAAGCAAATTGACATCACCATGAAACCATGATTCCCTGTTATGTAGATGATCCACTAATCTCCATGTAAAATGGATAGAGGTTTAACACAAATTGAACTACACCTATTTGAACTGATTTGTTATCAGCAGATATTATGGGATCCAAGTGGCTAGGTACATGTCTGAAATGCCATTGTTAGTTAAAGGACTTAGTAGTTATTCACGTTGTAAGGATTCCAAATAGGTAAAATGAATAGATGAGAACTGAATATAGCTAAAGCTGAATAGGTATAATCAAATTCTAAATCAAATTATGATTGACTTTGTATTGGTTGCCAAAGTTTGATATATACTATCAAATTAGCACTCCATATATGGTCTAAAAATACTATTTTCATATGCTTTTCATATTTGTAAAGATACTATTTTCTCAAATAACTATACTTAACACCTGACTGATCACAAATTGCATTCTAGATTTCAGATATATAATTACCAAGAGTAAATATATGAGAAGATATATTGACCATATCTCCAAACAAAATTTAATGATGCTATTTTCTATTTCGTTAATATTAGACTCACCAACGAAATTCATCAAATAAGATTAAATTTTATCAGTGAGAGAGAAACAAATAATGATAATAATTACCTTTTTTATTTAAGGTAAGATTAAGTCAGATCCATAAATGATAAAAGGCTCACATGAACTAAAGATGAAAAAACAAAACAAAATTTCAATCTAAATAAAACATGCACTAATACCATTAAGTGCGATATAATATCATTTATAATTTTTGTACATATATACATGGCAATTCTATAATATAAAAGAAAAGCTTATGAATTAAACTAATGGTTAAAGATGAGATTAGCCCATATTCATGTCATATGAGTAGAGTATGAGCCATAAGAAAAATTCAAATCTTACATTTAGATGTAATTCATGATCTTTGGTGTAATTTACAAGTAAACAATGCATTCTATTAAATTTACAAATGAAAGTTTTCAAAATACTTTTTTATTAATATTTTAATTGCATCACTAGCTTCTATAATGTTTGTCTTTAAAATTATCTTTTATGAAAACAGAGTATATAGTAAGCTCATATTTTGCATAATAGATATGATTAATTTGTGTTTGTATGTAGAAATATATCTATGATAAAAACAAACAAGAGGCATAGTCAAATAAGATTCTTTTCAAGTTATTATGGCAACTCTTATTCTAATATCAATTAAAAGGGATGCGAACCCTTTAATAATAAATTTAGTTAATGAATAATCATTTAATATTATAGTGATGTTATAAGTTGAATGCAAGAAAAAATAAGCAAATACAAACATAACAGTGAGAAACTATTTTGGGCAAGATTAATTTTTTTTCCAAAGATATATAAAAGATGCAAGCTGGAAGCCAATAACAAATCATATTTACCCAAAGCATTTTTAAACTTAAGCTTTCAATCAGTGAAAATTAGTGAGGCTAATAAGCAAGTCTCAACTATGAATCACAATATCATTAGGATTATTTAATGTCATTTTGCTATATCATCTACCTGATGTGAATTTCTTAACATATACGATCAATTACAGACCATTGGTTTGTTTTAATGTCATGAACATCAGTTTATATTACATACATGACCTCATTCATGTTCTAAGACAAAAGGAGACTGAGTTTATATTCTCTAACTGTATATAACTAAGAAATATCATTATCCATTAAAGCATAGTTGCTACTCTATATGAACAAATATTAAACAGAAATTTTGAACGCAAGTAGCAAATTGCAAGAAGTAGACGAGAGGACAAGCTAATACTAAATGATTATAATATTGATGATAACTATTCATAAGTTATTATTAATATTAATGGTTGTAATACTAATAAATTTTTGAGAGATCAGTTTCAGTAAATAATCATTTCTTAATATTGTTAGATCTGCAATCAAATTTTGCTGAAAACAAAGATTGGAATTTGAAAACCAATTCGATCTTTATTTAAATTAATTATTAAACAATTTGTAACTGAAGATTATTCAAAACATAATAACAACATATTATAAAATTAACTTATAAGTATAAAATACTTAAGCTAAATTTGAAAGTTAATAGTTATGAAACAGTGATCTTTTAAAATTACTTAC
Organism: Scilla litardierei; assembly: GCA_030789695.1. Classification (NCBI taxonomy): domain Eukaryota; kingdom Viridiplantae; phylum Streptophyta; class Magnoliopsida; order Asparagales; family Asparagaceae; genus Scilla; species Scilla litardierei. The sequence goes on from JAULAV010006322.1 coordinate 7,634, forward strand.
CAATATATAATTAATAAAATTAGAATATAAATGAATTAAGAAATAGTGGTGTAAATATTGAGGTGAGCTAGAGCGCTTTCTTAGTGACTCCACTCGTGTACCAAGTTATGATGAATCAACTTCTCAAGGAGACGACTCCTTGTTCGGCACATCAAACTTCTTTGAGCTTAGACTTCAAGTTAATTTCAACACATCTTAAGATCAAAACTTAAAAAGGAACATTTACAAATGACTGTGAATATGCTCTGGTAATAATGTGATTTTAAAGAGGTAAGTATTATCTTTTGAAGAACGAAGAAGATAACATTTTGTTTCGCATATCTCTTTTGTATTCCAATCCAATAGTATATATATTGACTAGCTCATGCGATTTTGAAAAAGAGAATGAAACGATGATATGAATTAAAGAGAAAAGGTTTAGATGAGAATTTTAGGGATAAAAAATTTGAATTACCATGAAATAATTTAAATTACATTATAGAGATTAAATGAGGAAACAAGAGGTTATTTTGATAATTTTAAATAGATTTGAATGAAATTTTAAGGGATTACAAAATTGAATTACGCAACCGGCACAATGAATACATTTTAGATCATGTAGAAGTAGGGGTGGCAAACGGGTCGGGTCGGGTCGGGTCAGGTTTGACCCGACCCGAATAGGAGTAAACCCGTACCCGACCCGAATTGTATCCGGGTCAAGATCATGAAACCCGTACCCGATCCGGACATAGCCCGGGTCACCCGAAACTGACTTGGGTTCTTAAACATCCGGAGCTAAAAAATTTTTAAATGAAATTTTGTGTCTGCACGCACTCGACCCCGCGATTAGCTCCCATGAATTCAATGGGCTATCCAACTTGCCACTAGTAATTTAAAGCATTTCAATAGTTAAATAACTTTACTATTAACAAATGTTGAATTAATCCGGAAAAATTTGTAGGCGGAGGGAATTGAACTTAGGTTCCCTTAACAATAGTGCTAAACAACTCAAACCTACTAACCAACCCGCCAGGTTGCTGCCTTGTTTTAATGTTATCACATATAGATATATATATATACCCAACCCGGATTTTATTTGGGTCGGCCGGGTCGACCCGAATTCTACCCGACCCGGATAGAGCTCTACCCATACCCGGACGAAGACACCGGTTCAGGTCGGGTGCATGTTGCCACCCCTGTGCAGACGCAATAATAATCTTATTCCTTGCACATGCACTTTTCAATCACTTTGATGCCCATTACATATCAATGGTTAGATGCTGGACAAATGAATGATGGAAGTTGGCGTCCTTGTGATGAAAAATTCTTGATAGTTGAATGGAAAGCGTCAGTGTTAAGTTTTAGAATTGAATCTCAGTGGAAGCTATATGCATGTAGGATTATAGCATATTAGATAATCATGTATCTTCAACCTTTTCCATTATGGTGTATGCATTCGTAACTCTCTTTTTGTTCTCATTTTCCAGGATAATGTTCGGAATCAACTGATCCAATTTGAGCTAATACTGACAACCGCAACTTTCGTTGTTACCATGTTTAGCGTGGTAGCCGGAATCTTTGGCATGAATTTTGATATACCACTGTTTGATAATCCAAGTGCATTCGAATGGGTGATCATAACCACAGGGGTGTGTGGTATCATAATATTCTGTTGCTTCTTGTTTTATTTCAAATACAGAAGATTAATGCCCTTGTAAATGGATATAGAAGTTAAAAACATGAGAGGAGGGATGTCCTTATTCTTTTTTTTCATTGCTAGGAAAATCTCAGGTCCTTTATCTGTTTCCCCCATCTGTATACCATTCTTAAATATCCTGAAATATATAGAGCAATATATGTGTGTAAAAACATCGTTAATATTAAATAATAATAATACCAAAAATATGGCAATCTGCATCAATATTATTCACTAAAAATAGCAATCCTGCATAGCTCATTGCAATTTATAGATTCATTGGTGGTTCCAGCGGGTTCCTTCAGGCAAGCACCGACCGTTTTCAAACCTCCGTTGTCCCTTGAATGCCATATAAATTTCCATTTGCCATCATCATCATTACTCAGACAAGGGTCCCTCCTGAGGTTAATTTCTAGAAATGGCAAATGCAGCTGCTGCAATGTTTTTGCTCGGGTTTCTCCTCATGTCATCAGCATGGACAACGGCTGAAGCAAGGGGAGGCACATACGGTGAACATGACTCGTGCATTGCATGCGAGCGTGGGCTGAGGCGTTGCAGTCGTTATTGCACGATCCTGCCCTTGGACGAGCTAACGAAACTGTGCAACAAGCAGTGCGAAAAAGAGTATCTCAGATGTATCAATATCTACGCATAAATCTACGACTATGCTTTCTTATCCCTCTTTTTACTATGAATGTGAATGTAACGAAGTAATGTGAATCTATGTTGAGATAACTGGAAAAAAACTTGGGAGGACTGCAGAAAGAAACTCCCTCGTCTTATTTTCAATTGAAGCTATCTCTTACTAAGACAACTAACCATATATCGAGAACCGAAATGGCCTATTAACCTTAATTCAATATGACTAAGACAACTAACCATATATCGATTTGTATTTGCACCTCTTTTGCTTAAACTACTTATTTCATGAAATAAAATTTGAGTTGAACTCAAGTTATTATCATTTAGCCAATATGATTAATTTTAATCCTATTCAAATTCTCTCATGTGAACTTCAGGCAAAATACTCCAAAACATTGTCCTGTTTTAATAAGCCAATTAAGAGTCTTCAATTCGGCTCATGCATGGAGATTACCGAGTGTAATCCATTTCCAACATAACTTTGGATTCAAATACGGATAGTGTTAGAACTCTATTAGCATCAAAGATTAACATATCTCCACCTTGATGCTAATAGATCAAAGATTCTTCACATTAAATCGAACACAATCGAATGGCTAGTGAAGAAACGCATCTGCCATCGTCAACGCTCTTCTGGGCTCAGCCTTTGCTATGAGAAACACTGAGTAAATTCAAGCAATGCATGAACTTGCACGAAGGAACATGCTAGGTCATCATGCATGTCAGTTGGACTGTTATGGCTACTTAAACTACTTCATCTTGATGACATTTAACTCTTAAATGAAGTAGCACATGATTCCAATATGTTTGGTTCTCTCGTGACTCATGATATCCCAATCAAGTGACTTAAACTTTTACTGTCAAAATACACCATAATTATCTCGGTTGCTGTAAATCGCGATCACCAACTAAACCCAGCAACCGCGTACTAGTTCATGGTTTTATAGTTTCTTTTGAGGACGTGCGTCAAGCTCAGGTGTCCATTTCTCTCGTTCGAAACAGCATTTAACGACATAGTTAAAAAACAATTATTACTTTAATACATTGATTAAGTTCCACTAAGCTGGAAGGGCCAACGCACGTAAAAATTTAAAAAACTAAATAGAGTAAATGTAATAACAAAATAGAGAGTATCATATGACATATTGGAGACCTTTTTCATATACGATGACACGATGTATCTTATATTATATATAATGTAGAACATGTGTGATAAAATAATACAACCATTATAACTTTCTACCATATAAAAGAAAATATATCAACGTCATTTAAAAATTCTTTCGTATGTTGTATATGTTGTTGCATGATACATACTATTTTCATATAACAACAAATTAACGAAAAAGGCCGAATCAAACAAGTATTTAAAATTCGAAAAGAGCAAGTGTTGTAACAATACACAAGGTTCTCAAGCGTTACCACCTTAAAACAAAGTGTAACTGGGGTCCACACAAAGCCCGGCCAATTTTCGACCGTTGATGTCCGACAAAACCCAGGTACAATCTCAATAGGAAAACCGTCGACGACTACACGCGACGTATTCAAAGCTCGACCAACGGCTAGTTTGCTTCCCTTCCACCCCTCTTTTAAATTGACAAGAGTCCCTGCCAAGTTGCCAACAACGCTACTCTCTCCCTCTCTCTCTCTCTCGCCCCAGGCTCAATGGCTTCCTCATTCTCTCTCCTCACAACTCTCCTTGTGTTCACCATCATCAGCGTCTCGGAAGCCAGAGAGTTCTTGGTCGGAGGCTCAACCAATGGCTGGAAAATCCCTTCCTCCCCTTCGGATTCCCTCAACAAATGGGCCGAATCCACCCGATTCCTAGTCGGCGATTCACTCGGTCTCTCTATCTCCTCCCCCCTTCATCCTCGTATCTTCTTACTGGGTAGCTCAACTAATTGAACTCACCAGCTAAGCTAGCGCTGATTGATTTCGGTTCCTTGCATTGCAGTGTGGAATTATGATGGCAACAAGGACTCGGTGCTTCAAGTGATCCGAAAGGACTACTCGAGCTGCAACACTTCGAGCCCAGTCTCCCAGCACGCAGACGGCCACACCGTCGTCCGGCTGCGCCGCCCGGGCCCCTACTATTTTATCGGCGGAGCGAAAGGCGCCTGCGAGAAGGGCGAGAAGCTGATCGTGGTCGTGATGGCGCCTAGGAAGTACGCCGGGATCGCTCCGTCCCCGTCTCCAGCGGTGTTCGATGGGCCGGCGGTGGCTCCCACCAGTGGCGGTCCTTTGACGAGGGTGGTTAGCTGTGGTTCGCTGGGCGCTCTGCTTGTTATGGGAATGTTTGGGGTGGCCTCTTTTTGAGTTGAGACTTGAGGGTTTTGAATGGGTTTTTGTTCGGGTAATCCTATCATGTGATATGAATATGATGTTTATGTCATTGATTCTAATGATATGAATATATTCAATTTATTTTATTTGTTGACCTGTTACTTGTTCGGCTGACAATATTTCCCTTTTTTTTTGTTGAGCCTCAAATGACTTCGATTTAAATGATTTTTGTTCCCGTTAACAAGTTGGGAGTTGCTATGCCCCACATCCCGTTTTACTCCGCATGTACAATCACTGTCAACAAGTTTGTCATTCAAAATTTACATCGCTTCTATACCCTCTTGCGCGACAGCGGTTGTGCACGTTGAGTAAAACGGTAGTCACGGTTGTAAAACCCCACATCGCGCACAATCATTTTCTCAGCGCGCACAACCTTTTTGGTGGTCGCGGAGTCGGACGAGGACGATGTCGGCGGCGGCGGTCCAGACGAACTCCCCATCTGGCATGGAAGATCCTCGCACGACGAACTTCCTATATCATCGTTCTCCTGAAATAAAATGCGATCATTGGGCTCTGCCGACGACATCAAAGACACAGTGATAACCCAAGTAAGCTGCGCCGGCTTCGACGATCGGACCACGGCCCAGTCACTGGCCCTCTCGCTTGGGCTCTCACTTCAGAAAATCAACCCAACATACTTAAATAATCACTTCTGCTAAGGCCAAAAATGACCGATACAGTTGTCTAGCTGACGTGGACCGTGCTGAGTCGGAGCCTCATCAGCAAGTTGAATGAGACCCTAGGTTGGTAGAACCAGGGTCGGTTGATGGATGTTGATTGACTAACGGTGCTTGATCGACCCTCGAGCAGTTTGTACGTCGATAGATTGAGTCTAGGAAGCTCTGAAGCGACCCTCACAGGAGATTGAGACTCGACGATCTACACCACAAAGAAACGTCAGGGAGGTCGGATCTGGGTCCTGACCCATATCCCCTCTGGTGCTTAAGTTAGTACGAGAACTTAAGGAAGGAAGGAGCTTGGAGTAGCTAAGATTGACACACGGAGGTTCGTCTTAGATCTGACGTCACAAGTTCTTTAGTGGAAGAAATATATGCTGAAAGAGTAGAGTCTAAGTATTAGATCTCGTATCTTGGAAATTGGAACCCATTTGGTATTTATAGACCTCCTGGGTCCTTTCAGTGACGTTGGGGAGATAACGGTCACCCATTATGGTGCCAAGATCTTCCCTCTTTAATAGGAGCGAACGTTGCCTACGTTCCTGCTATTTATGAGGCCGCCTTCAATCCCACGTTCGAGTGATGGGAGTGTAATGTGCGACTGGCTGGTGGGCCTTGACCGACTCGATATCGAGCTTCTCTTGTGGGCTTTAACCTCCGTCGGTCGATTTGTCTCGAGTGCGCTGGCCCAATGATTCAACAATGGCCCTCGCCGCACGACCTCAAAGGGTCCGCCTGTGGAAGTCAAGCGATGTTACATCACATTAATGTGGCGCGACAGTCGAGGAATTAGCCCTCAAGTTCTAAGCGACAAAATGTCCGCCTCGCCAATTCGGATGAGCCGCCGGTTCGAAACCCAAGATACATAGATCCTTGGATCTTTGACGTGTATTTCATCATGCGGCTGCCGTTTTGTTGATATAAGACGGTTCCAGTGCAGGAATTTGAAGACATCATCTTTGTCTTTCTTGATTTTGTTATTCCCTTCTGAAAGAATGGCTTCATCCTCCGTTTCCATTTCTGAGAGGAGTCTGGTTACCGTCATGCATAAGAACAAGGAAGGGGCTATGGAGCCTGGTCTGATCGCGAATATGAGGTCCAAAGTTGGAGCCGATCAGATTCCCGAGTTTCAGAGAAACTACGTCCGCCTCGACTATCAGATCCGGGTAACGGGGAGTGACGAGAGGGTCCATCGTCCTGGTGACTAGGAAGTCAGGGTTTACGTCAAAGCCTTTCAACGAGTGCCTTCGATTCCTCATGCACCCATTCATGTGCTACTTCTTGTGCACCCTGAACATTTCTCTCTGCCAGTTGATGTCGAACGCCATAGGTGCGTTGATGGGCTTTATAGCTCTGTGCGTAATGAAAGGGATTGAACCATCGCTAAGACTGTTCAATTACTTCTTCTCGATTCTTCCTCTCAAGACTCCGGGCTGGTATATGATAACGGCTCATCGAGGCAGGAAATTGTTTGACGACCTTTCGACTTCTAATTCCAAATGGAAAGATGAGTTTGTGTTCATGGTCTTTCAAGAAGAGGCGAGCTTCTGCACTAGCTTGGGTGTCCCTGACTTAAGCCCTACTGAGGACAAGCCTTTGACTAGAGATGAGAAGGAAAACACCGACGCATTCACGAGTCTGCCAGAGTGTGTAAGGAAGACGAAGTGGTTGTGGTCCGATGACGTGTTGTGTCAGACCGTGTGGATGCAAGGTTGTAAAAAACGCTAGGCGCTAGGCATTCGGATTGCTAGCGCCTAGCGCCCAGAGCATTAATCGGGGATTAATCGGCCTAGGCGGATTTGCATTTTTTAATTATTTTATTAATTTTTATATAATATATTTATGTTTATATATAAATATATAAATATATATTATTTAAAATACATCAAATATTTAATACATACTAAATCAAATCCAGTTTACCTACTTTAGAGTATTTGTGTGCAACAAAATAAAATTTAAAAGATACTCTTGTGAAATTAAGCCATTTACCAAAACCGCCCAGACACTGCCCAGGAACCGCCTAGGAACCGCCCAGGACCGCCTAGGAACCGCCCAGAGCGCCCAGACACCGCCCAGAACGCTTAGGCGGCTGATTAATCCCAAAAACGCCCAGATTGACCGCCCAGGCCATACTCGGAGCGTTTACTGGCCGCCTAGCGCCTAGGCGCCGCCTAGGCGGCCGCCCAGGCCGATTTTTAGAACACTGTGTGGATGAAAGGTTGATTCGATCGTTCCTGTCAACTATTCGACCCTCGTTCGCTTACTTAACTTGTTTGTTTCTTTTGCAGGAATGGTCGGTCGGAATACCAAGTGGACCCTGGGCTGAGAGAGGGAGTTGAGGGTTCCATTAGAGAGGCTGAGGTGAACAGGTTATCTTTTCAGGTGCCATCTATGGGAGAAAGGATGGCTCAATTGTCGGAGGATCGACCCGTTGTCGTTGAGAGGGCTACTCAGGTGGCCCGTCTCCAGCGGAAGAAAAAGAAGAAGACTGCCTCTGAATTCAAGGTGGTTGAGGGGGGTAAGAGGAGACGGCGGATTCTTCTTAACAACTCGGAGCCATCTGGGTCGACTGAAGCTGCGGAGCAGATCCCTCAATAGGAGAGGGGAACTCCTTTAGACGGAGACTCGGGGGAGACCCGGGTCCCTCTGGAGCTCCTTCTGCATGAGGACTCCTGTCCTTGGGGAGGCCTGTTCCCTCCAGTACCATTGTCTGAAGACATCCCTGACGAATTCAGACCGATTTTGCTAGAGAGTCCATCTCCTCAGACTCCATTCGATTGCTCCACGAAGGGACTCATCCAAATGGAGTTTTCGATGATGCGAGAAGATTCTGCTCTTCTGGAGTGCAGGACCGCCTCCCGGATTGCTGAGAATGCAACCCTTCCACAGAACAGGGCTATCATGGAGAGGGTCGATTACGAGAGGCTTGCGTTGATGGCCGTCCACACTAATGTCCATGTAATTACTGAACCAGCCTCCATTGTAGGTGATGCAAGCATGGATGTTAACTATCGTGCGTTATTTGCAGGCTCTCGTGGCCACCGCCGCGTTGTGTTGACGCGCCTCGATGGTGGCTAATTACAAAGTCACCCTGGGGATCATTAGGTCGACCGTGGAGAAGTCTCAGGTCAAGCTGACTAGGATTTACCTTCTTTGCGAATAGAGAATGGATCACCTTCAGCGGCTCGATCGTGAGCTACGCCAGTCTCTCGAGAGAGAGGCAGAACAAGCTGCTTTAAGAGAGCGAGTGGGTAAGGCTCTGTTGGAGGAGATAGCTAATGCAGAGGTCAGAGCGAAGAGGGTAGTCCAGGAATTCAAGGATTCTTTTCCTGATTTCGACAAGTTATACACGCAAGGTTATGAATGATGTCGATCGGAATTGAAAGACAGATTCCCTGACCTCTCCGCTGAGATCGACCAGATTTTGGTGCTATTTTCGGATCTCGATGACGATGATTTGAGTCAATGTACGGGGGAGGCCGCTCCCATCGGTGAAGTTGTCACCACGATGGGTGACAATGCATGAGCTGGTGCTTCGAGAGATCAAGAGCTCGCGATAGTGCTTGGCAGAGGTCAAGGGCCTAGCCGGCCATTGTAGGATCTCTACACTCCTCTTACCCCTGCTTTAATTTTTGAATGTATAGGAGGTAATTGAGATTTAAATGAAAACAATTTTGTTAGTAAAAGAGTTAGAAGAGTTGGCTTGTACATCTTTGTTTGTCGCCGTATCTCTTTGTTTGTCGTCGCTCATGTCGTGTGGTCATAATGCCTGATGACCCCTTTCGATGGGTTAGACCTTTGCCCAAGATGATCAAGTGTAATTCATCGAACCATGTTAGAAATATACCACTACATTCAGTGACGAGGGATTGATTCCCTCGGCTCACGATTGACGACACGAGAGAGTCGTTCAGTGGCGAAGGGATGGCCCCTTTGATTTATGGCTGCCGACACGTTATGATCATTCAGGGGCGAAGGGGTGGCCCTTTCGACTTACGGCTAATGACATGAGAGGGCCGTTCAGTGGCGAAGGGGTGGCCCCTTCGACTTACGGCTAAAGACACGTTAGGGTCATTTAGTGACGAAGGGATGCCCCCTTCGACTTACGGTTGACGACATGAGAGGGGCATCCAATGGCGAAGGGTGGCCCCTTCGACTTACAACTTATGGCACGTTAGGATCGATCAATGATGAAGGGGTGGCCCCTTCGACTTACGGCTGACGACATGAGATGGTCGTTTAGCGACGAAGGGGTGGCCCCTTCGACTTACAGTTTACAACACGTTAGAGTTGTTCAATGGCGAAGTGGTGGCCCCTTCGACTTATGGTTGATGACATGAGAGTGTCGTCCAGTAGATAAGGGGTGGCCCTTTGACTTATGGCTGACGACACGTTAGGGTCATTCGGTGGTGAAGAGCTGGCCCCTCGGCTTACAGTTGACGACACGTTAGGGTCATTCAGTAGAGAAGGGGTGGCCCTTCGACTTATGACTGACGACACATTAGGGTCATTCAGTGGCGAAGGAGTGGCCCCTTTGACTGATGGCTGATGATAGGATGGGGTCGTTCAGTAGCGAAGGGGTGGCCCTTCGACTTACGGCTGACGACACATTAGAGTCAATCAGTGGCGAAGGAATAGCTCCTTCGACTCACGACTGACGACACAAGAGGGTTGTTCAGTAGCAAAGGGGTGGCCCTTCGACTTACGACTGACGACATGTTAGGGTCGTTCAGTGGCGAATAGGTGGATCCTTCGACTTACGGCTGAAGACACGAGAGGGTCGTTCAGTAGCGAAGGGGTGGCCCTTCTGTAGGATCCCTGCCAAAACAGAGTTAGGATCGATAAATGAAGTTGAGACTTACGCTTGCGTATGCAGCACGGTAGTCTACGAACTTTGCCTTCGGATTCGCCACGACGGATCGAGTCTTCTCACGAACGGAGTAAGGCTACTAAATCCACAATCTAAATCTCTACTTTTAGATTAAGAACTTGGATAAAGGGAGAGGAAGTATTTCGGCAGAGCTTCGCTAGAATGAAGATGCATGCATGAATGCCATGCAAAAGTGTAAGGAAAATGGCTAACCCTTGGGTCTTATTTATAGCCCCCAAGGTAGTTATTTTAGGGTAAATTGTTCCTTTGGAACAATTTAACTAAGGTGTACCATCGTACATGGCATATTATAAGCTTAAGTTGTACCACATGCATGGTACAATATAAGCTTAAGATATTACCCCTTTATTAGCCATATGTCACATGCACTTATGCACATATAATGCGACTTTCCCATCAATCTAGAGATCCTCTCCGAAAGGGAACATATTCCCTTTGCGCACGACTTCGTGTACGCGACGTTCGAGGTCCGTATTCCCTCGTACATCCCCCACAAGGGTGTACTAACGTCTTCCATATCCAACATCTCCCACTCACACTTGAGGGGATTGTAAGAGAACGTCTTTCTCTTAGTTCTTTCATCTATCATACCGAGAAATAGACCGTGCGACCGTCATGCGCGTAGAGTCTGTTGTTGTGCACTTGTTAGAGATACACAACGACCTCGAAGGTGCAAAGTTGAGTAGTTCAACGCATGCTTTACCCTAGATTATTTCTTCACATTTCTTATACTTTATATTCAACAATTGAATCCCATCTGGATTACAATTGGTTGGCCAGCTTTGAATCATTAAAGTCCAAATGCGAATATGAAATCAATCTTCCTCTTCTTGCGAACCTTCTGATCTTGACTAGACTCGCTTTTCTAACGTGCCCCGCCGAGCCGAATTATCATAGCCCATAAGTAACACGCTAAGATAGAGATCATCTCGTCAAATCTAAAGGAACCAATTGGAGTCCTTGAGGGTAAGAGTTAAGACCCGTATGGCCTTTGAGTCTCACATAATAGCAAACACTATTGCTACTAACTCAGTGGTCGAAATGCATACGTGGTATGAACACGTATTACAACATCACTCCTTTCCCAGGGAGAGTATGTCTTAATGATGTTGTACGGATGAAAGATCAGACACCACAGTGCCTATCTTTTGAGTCCCCTTACTACCCATGAAATATTCCCGGACTCTCATCCTGCATAAGACAGATAGGATTTAAAAAATCCAATGAGATCTTTATATCCTTGTGATACAGATCTCAGATCTTTTGTAAGCATCCATATGATGCAGATCTTTCATTCGACTATCGTGTTAAAGTCATGACTCTAAATCATTCGTCTAATGATTTTGACTTTAAACTAGTCTCATCTCTATCTTATCCATCTGATAAGATAAGGCGGTTGCTCATGTGAGAGAGCCAACCTTAATCTGTCCGACATACACACAATTCAGCTGAGATTTCAAAAATGTACACAAACATTTCTTAAGAAATTCATATGCAATGTTGGAAAAAGAACTTATTCTTTAATTAATTTTGATCATTTACAGACATGGGAATTTACATTGGTACAACTCAGCTCTTACGCAATCCTTGAGATGATAAGTGTTTGTAAAACACATCTCTGGGGATCGCCTTCGTAAGCGGATCCGCTATCATCTCATGCGTAGATATGTACCTTATGTCTACCTTCTTGGTTTTATCATAGTCTTTTGCAAATCTGCAGTTCCTTTAAGATACTGCATTATCCTCTTAACCGCTTTCCAGTGTTCTTGCCCTGGGTTGGATTGGTAACGACTTACCATTCCAACGGCAAAACAGATGTCCGGTCTTGTATGCATCCTAGCGTACATAAGACTATCAACTGCACTGGAATATGGAACTTTTTCCATAATTTCCTTTCCCTTTTGGTTCTTTGGACATGATTTCAGATATAAATTATCGCATCTGCTTATAGGAGTATCAATTGGACTTGCAGTCCTACATATTAAACCGTTCTAGAACCTTCTTTAAATAAGTCTCTTGTGAAAGAGAAAGAAGTTTCTTCGAACGATTCCTTGAAATCTTAATTCCAAGGATATATGTGGCTTCCCCATGTCTTTCATCTCAAAACTGATGAAAGTCAAGCCTTGATATCCATCACAAAGCCCTTGTCATTTCTGGTTATTAAAATGTCATCTACATATAGAGACATAATAACATGCTTGCTTTTAATCCTCTTGATATATACGTAGTTATCTTCATCAAGCATGGAAAATCCATTTGATAAGATAACTTCTTGAAATCGTATATACCATTGCCTCGAGGATTATTTAAGACCATATATGGGTTTACGAAGTTTACAAACCTTATGTTCGTTTCCTTATTTTACAAACCATGTTGGTTGTTCCATATAGATCTCATCGTCCAATTCTCCATTGAGAAAGGCAGTCTTTACATCCATCTGATGTAATTCGAGGTTTAAGCAAGTTACCATTGCCAGAATCAGGCGAATCGAGGTAAAACGCACAACAGGTGAGAAGGTCTCTTCGTAGTCTATCCCTTCCTGTTGCGTAAAACCTTTCGCGACAAGGCGAGCTTTATATCTGTCAATAGAGCCATCAGCCTTATGCTTGATCTTGAGAACCCATTTGTTCCTAATAGCTCTACGTCCTCTGGGTAAGTCAACTAAGTCCCAGACTTGGTTAACTTTCATGGATTCTAACTCCTCTTGCATCGCTTCCATCCATTTGTCTTTAGCAGGGCAAGATACGGCCTGTTTGAAAGTAGCAGGCTCGTCATCTTCTTGTAGTAAAGTCATAAAGGTTTGCGGAAATTCATCCTCAAATCTTAGAGGAGCCAACCTTGTACGACTACTACGTCGTATTTGAGATTCTTCAAGTCCTTGTTGACTTGAATTTAGATCAATTCTAATATCACTCCCACTTGGAATGTCGTTAGAATTGCTCCCACTTGGATCATTATTCCCGTATGGAATAGGATAATCGTCATTCGTATAATCCATTGGTGAAGGTTGAAACGTATTTTCATTTTCACCAAGAATTCTCCCACTCGAATGAGGTAATCCTTCTTGATCATAAATCTCAAATAGAGATAAGTCCTGACTTATCTCGCCCTGTCTTGGAAACTCGTTTTCCAAGAA
>JAULAV010006323.1:0-55115 GCA_030789695.1 Scilla litardierei
CGATTTTATAGCCCTAAGGATGAAGAAAACCCATCAATTACAACATTTGCAGCCATGTTAGATCTCGTTGCAGGTCAAGTCCGCCCAACAATGTAATTTGTATTTAATAGGAACCATGGGTACAATGATTACAAGTATTGTTGGATCTGGATCCTAGCCTAGAGGGGGGTGAATAGGCTTTTAAAAATAATTCGTGCAACCCACGAATAAGCACACGCAGTTATAGCAGCAGCAGGGTAAAAAGCAGACACAGAGTACACAGCAGATTTACCCTGGTTCGGTCGACCCTTCGACCTACTCCAGCCCCTAAAGCAGAACTAGTATTGAATATCGCAATAAGTACAAAACCACAAGTTAGAGCACGCTTGGAGCACCCTCTACGTCTCTACACTCGCCAGGCTCTCAGTACCCCACACACAGTGTTTCCTCTCACTATCAATCCTAGTAAAGCTTTCTACCAGCTAGTCCCAAACTAGCTGGGTCCCACTTGTCTAGTCCCAACTAGACAAGTCCCAAAATAGTCACAAAAGGTGGGTAAAGTTTCCCATACGAAGATTTATCACAAATGCTACACAAAATAATAAAATATAGAGTTTAGGAAGCTCAGATTGTGTAGCAGCGATGTCTTCGCCAATAAGCACGGGCCAGAGATCGTCTGACGTAGATGTCGTAGTATCCTCTCTCTTCGCAACTCAAGTTGCGACTAGCTTCTCCAATTGAAGTATTGCGGCAAGGCTCTCTTTCACAACTTTGATTGATGAAGTGCAGATCTCTGAAGAATATAGTTCCCCTTGAAACTTGTGAGTGAATTGTGCGGCAAGGACTCTGCTTTATAAGCTGGCCATTCAATTTGCCTCCTTTTTAATTTGTATATCTTTGTATTTGCTTTTTGTCCTGTACGCAACAAACAAGATTAATCTTTCAATTAAAAACCAAAACTAAGCAAGCTTACCTCTCAGAATAATGTTGATGGCCTGCGGCTTGCTCCTGGAAAAGAATAATTCGGCCGGCCACCTTGGGGAAATTTTGTAACGCATGGTTCTTGGGAATTTGCGAAGATGAGGTCACGGCTCTTCGGCTGCAACAAAATAAAACCCCTCTCCAAAATAATTCAGCAGACCTAGCCTGCAAGTAGATTGTCTCAATGAAATTTCGGCAGCACAGTATTTAAACCTTCATAAGTACAAGAGATAGAGATTGATGCATGGCCAAATAAACAAAGACTTTAATTCCCTGCTAGTGCCCACGTGATGAAGTCAATACTTCGGCCCTGCAAAGAAACAATCGCAATTATTATAATAAACAAAAGGAATCATTTGATATTAAAAGTGCTTGCACTTAAGAATTTCAAAAATATTGTGCTTCCCCTCTATCACGTGTAGCCTTGCATTGCAGCCGAATTTTTGTGGCCGCTTGAATCCTTGTGCAATGAAGAAAGAACCCCTCTTAAGATTTGTGCGGCGGCTTTCAAAATTCGGCCTCGGGGTTCAAAAAATAATTTTAGGGATTTTTGAAAACGGGTTAAAAAAATTTGAAAAAAAAAATCGGCTTGCTCTTGAGATAATTCACGGCTCAAAAGAGTGTTTGTGCACTTCACAAAACTCACTTCACAAAAATTCACGGCTCAAGAGGAACCAACAAAAAATCACTTCACAAAAGTTTTTGAGCCAACAAAAATCACTTCACAAAAATCCTCAGACTTTCATGCACACGGCCCTTTGTAATTTTTTGTGTAACAAAAAAAACAAGAGCACAAAGCACAGAACTTTAAACAACCGAGATATAATCTTGCTCTAAAAAAGGTGTTATGAAGCAAACCAATAGAAATCTCCTTTAATCATTCGGCTGAGAAAAAAAAATCCCCCCGTTTAGTTTTCGGCTCTCTCAGAATATTGATGAGGTTTTTTTTGTTGCGTTTAAAAACTTTGGCCGGCCTTTCAAAATATTGTTTAAGCCGTGCTTCTTTTCAACCCTAGAGGATGGGTTTTTATAGGGTGATGATAGGGTGATGCGGTTACGGGGAATCCTATTTTGAATAGGAGTTTAGAGATTTGGTTCTATCACTTTGCACCACAAATAGGAGATTTGTTTTGATCAAATTGGGATTTGATAGCAATTCAAATTGATATGAAATTGAAATTAATCTCTAATTGATTTGACCAAATCCCAAGTTGATTCTATCTCCCTCCATGTTGACCAAGTCAAATCTCTTTGTGCACACACACTCCCTCTCTCCCAATATGCTATATGAATAGCAATTCCGCCAAAAAGTGAAAATATATTGTTTCGCCAATCCTGAAACACACTAGCACACACATTAGATATCACGACACGTTTGTCATCATCAAACAAAGAGATCCTAGATCATTGCGTCCAACAAGTATAGGGTTGATGACAAGGCTAGCACGACTTGGAGCACGCTTTGGAGGCTGATGGTCGCTGAAGGTCACCGAATTTTGGTGGCTGAGGCAAGCTTCCTGCAAGAATAACAACTCGTCAGAAAGGCTGGATTGGCTGTCAACCCGTAGTCTCTCTGATGCTTAAGTCAGTGGGTGACTTATAAAGAGTGTGTCGGACACGTTCAACGATCTTAAGGTAGATCGTCAATGCGTAGCGAGCTTATGAGGAAGGCATAAATATATGGGGGATATCCAACCTTGAATATTGGATAAGAGTTAAGATTTCAACTAACCAACCCCCTCCTTGGTGGCTGGAGGGGGGTATTTATAGGGTGGAGAGTCGGTAGTTTGCCGTCCAATCACCTGTCGAGTTTGCTTAGCTGGAGCACAAGTGGAGACGCGATAGGTCGGCGAGGGTGTCAGAGATATTTATGTATTAATGGGTGTCAGGTGGTGTCAGACACATTAATGCATTAATGGGATATGCGATGGGCGACCATCAGTTCTCGTCCTTAACCTCTGACATTAATGGGGCATAGGTGGCTCTACGTCACACTGTCAGAGATATCTATGCTAGGCCACCATTGGTAAGAGCGAAGCTCGACAACCGAGCTTGGTGTCTTCAGACTGTCTGGCCGTGCCTCTTGTTTGGAGAGTAGGCGAGCTTCTTTTGTTGACCCTGATGGTGAGCTTTTCGCTCGACGAGGCGAGCTTCCCAGTGTTGCAGCAACCTTCTGTTTGGGCTTAAAATATATGGGCCATTATTATCTGGGCCGGCCTTAAGGCCGTAACAGATCTGATGTTGCAACATCAGTCATGACATCAGCCAACAAATCAGACAATGTCAGATCCAGTGTTGCGACATCATCCATGGCATCTACAACCGAATCAGATTCTAAAGTTGACAGCGATGAGAAAGTTAGTGACGATGATATCCGAACAGCATACCAGATGATGTATGGGAAGTGGATGCAAATCTGCAATATTAACAAAATGCTGAAAGAAGAGAATGAAAGACTGAAGAAAGAGAAGGAGGAAGTCAAAATCAAATGTCTGAAAGTTGAGGAAAACTTTAGAGAACTGGAAAGAAACTTCAGAAATGTTCTTCTCTGGGCAGAGAAAGCTGAATGCACATTGAATAAGTGGAACTCTGGAAAAGCAAAGCTAGATGATATCTTGAACATGGGTAAGATTTCAGGAGATCGTACGGGAGTGTGCTATAACAAAGGATTTATTTATAACATTTCTACTGCAAAAAGGATACAAGTTAAGAAGGAACTTGAGAAAATTGATCAGCACAAGGGCTATGATGGTAAGAAGAAGTTAACGAAAACTGTCAAATGTGAAAGTCCAGTGTGTGGATATTGCAGAATTGTTGATCATTCTAAGAAAAACTGCTTTAGTCGTATGCGTCATTTCATGGAGGAAAGAACTATAAGCTCTCTCGGTAGGAGAATGAAAAGGCAATGGGTCAAGAAGTTTGAATTATATAGCCTGAACACTGTAGCTTCAGAGAAAACACCTCATGCTGTGACTGATGTTGCAACATTAGATACGACACAGAATGATGTTGTTGCAGATGTTATGACACCAGAATCGACATTGCCTCTCAACAATCAATGTGAGAAACCTGCTACAAATTCTTATGAATCTTCCTCCAGAATTATCAAAGAATTACCTCCTTGCTCTTCTCACCGCTCATCCTCCGCCAGTGCCATTGGATCTTCGCATGTACCCTCTCCAGCACGGCGATCTGCCACCGATCCGTCTTTCACTGCCTATTCACACATTCCGGCTGACTTCCCCAAATTTTGTCCACTTATTCGCCGTTTCCACGGCATCCATGTCTCCAAATTTTGACATGCAGACCAACGAAGCTTCTCTGTAAGCACTACCAATGTCTTCAACTCACCAGCTACAATTTCGGCCTCTCAGAGTTCGACTACTACACTGAATATCGTTCCATTTTTGCAGCCTACTATGATATGTGAGGTATATATTTTTTTCATCTAATTCCGCTGTGAATGAGGATTTATTTGCTAATGAGAGAGACAGGAGAGCCTCTTTATGTGTCTCGGTTGATTTTTTTTGGATTAACTATTGGAGATGTGGACTTGTCTTATATTGGAGGCTAGCTGAAAAGTATTAAAGTTATCAATGAGGACACTCTTTTACTGTCGACCACTGAATATGGTCCCTCATCTTCCTTTGTTGTGTTGACTGAGATAGTCATGTTGGATGACTCTGATTCTTCAATAGCTGTATCTGCTGGTGTTGGTGCACATCAGACAGCTGCTCTAGATTCTTCAGATCCACATGGTTCAAATTTTCAAAATCATGTATGTGGGTTGGATCTTCAGATGAAATTATGTCAGATTATCTTATTAATGAACATGTGGCCCTTGATGATTGTCATGTTATTGCTGATGTTACAACATGGGAGCCAACATCTTAGGACCATCTAGCTGATTCCTCAACAGTCCATGTCATGTATCATGTTGTGACACAGGACACAACATGCACTTCCACTCCTCCAGTTTTGCTAAGTGACATGGTGCTCTGTCGAGCTCTCCAACTCCCTCTCCTTCAATGACGGCTTCTAAGAAAGCCAGAGTTGTTCCTGAAGCATCAGCTCCTTCCCCGACTCTATTTACTGCTTCTGATGCCTTGAACAAGATGTTCTTTAATCAGGCTTACCAGAATCGTTAGGCTACTTATTCAGACAGATGATGTTATAACACTGGAGCTGACACCTCAAGACGGTTCAACTGATTCTCCTGATGCTCATGTTATATTTTACGACACAGGACATGACATCTGTTTCTGGTAGTGACGGAATTCTATTGCAATTTATCCAGATCAGTTGGAGACTCGCAATCCAGTGGGCATTCCTATCCTCATAATCCATGTCTTATCTCTCAACGGCTATTGTCTCAGAAACCGAATGAAGTGGCTGTCTCTTCAGAGGTGATCGTATTACTAGTAAGGGGGATGATCCTTGCTTCACTGCTGATGTTTATACTGCTCCGACTCCACCTACATTTTCTTGAGGTATCCTTTGGCTTATTGTGGCTCAAAGGGGTAGAATGTTTTTGTAGTTGTTGGTGCACTTGCCCGTGCATGGGTTGTGCCACATATGCCACAGGAAGAGATTGCTGGGTTGATTTTCTGTTATTATCTGTTGGTATTATTGGCACTAGATCTAGGATGTTCAAGTTGTGGAATCAGAACTGTTTTGAACAGCTTTAGAGGTCATGTTGTGACATCAGTCATGACACGCGGGATCTGAATGCTAAATCAAATGCAGGAATTCTGTTTTGGTTTGCAGATTTGTTTTGCTGATTTCAGATCTGATTTGTAGCCTAGAATCTCGGGGATCCTGAACTGATTAACGGAATAACTGCTGGAGATTTTTCTGTTCATTTTTACCCGAAATAGTTCCTTAAGTGATGTGCAGAAATAACTATTTAATGAGTAGAATTTTCTAATTTGATTTTCAGATCTGTTTTGTTGCTCCTCTCAGGTCTGATTTGCTTCCCCATATTCTTGGTGCAATCCTGATGATTGTTATATTTATTGAGGGAATATCTGCTCAAGATTTGCTGAAACTATTTACCCGAAATAGTTGATTGGTTCCAAGATATGTGGGATTACTTGCCGAAGTAGTTCCTAAATATGTGGGTGGAAAAATCTGCATGAGATCTTATATGAACTGTTTTCCAAAACAGTTCCCAGATTGATGGTGCCGGCGTATATAAGGCTAATGCGGATTCTACTAGGATATATCTCTTTCGTGAAGATTGGTGATCAATATCTGGGGGCAGAGGCTGATGGCTACGCACGTAGGGATCGAAGGGAGTTTGATCTAGTCGGTTCATGTAATGGGATCTTGCGATTTCTACATACGGGGACGGAGGCCGACGGCTACGCACGTAGGGATTGAAGGGAGTTCGATCTTGTCTGTTTATGCAAGGGGATCTTGCGCATAAGGGGATCTTGCGGTGATTACTCCATGTGGTTGATTGGGATCACCCATTGCGGTTTGTATTGAGGGGGAGTGTGTTCCTTCTAATGAAATTGCAATATTATTGATTGTAATCGTTATTTGATATAGTGGATTAATCTGATTTTCTGGGCATGGCCTCGTATATGTAGGTGTACACACCGATCTGCGTTACCAAGTTTTACGTGTCATTTGAGTTTTTCGTAAATGCATGCAAGTTTACATGATTAATACTTAAATAATAAATTACAATTGGTATCAAAGCAGGTCACCCGGGTTACTTTGTTATCAAAGAGGGTGTAATCTTGGATAATCAGCAAAGGACGACGTCAGCGGAGGAGGGACCGTTGAATCCATTGGGGATGGAAACGGGCTCGGAGGAGATGAGGCAAGAGCTGCTTCAGACACGCTGTTGTTTCCTCGAGGACGAGAACATTTGGAGTAGATTTTAGGAAGACCAACTCCCTCGCCGACGATGAATTGTGGTTGTGTTCGTTGAAGACAGGCGATAGCAGTTGTGCACGCTGAGCAAAAACACGACAGCCGTGGGGTTTTACTCACCTAACACAACCGGATATTTTCGCCATTTTCGAAAGGTTGTGCTGAGGTGAGCAATTCTCAGTAGCAAACTTGTAAATAATCGGAATCTGATTGTGTGCGCCGAATATGTGCGCGTAGCAACTGCCTAACAAGTATGGAATTTGTCGCAGATTTACCACCTACGGACTAGTTGAGATGCAGAGGAAAACAGGGACATTAGTGACAACCAAAAAGTTGGCAATCAAGAGATATCTGAAGCAGCGAACGATTATCACAAGATGTAATAAAGACCTGAGAAATACAAGGAGAGAGAGTAATATTGACATGTGTCACGAAGAGCATGTCAACCGCAAACAGACCCACCCACCATTGTCGCATCCTGTTTCTCCCCCTGATGCAAACAAAAGGCCTCATTCTCCTCCATTCCCAACCATTGAGAAGAGAGAGAGAGAGAGAGAGAGAGAGAGAGAGAGAGAGAGGAGAAATGAGCACGGGAGCAAATGGAAACAGGCCTCAGCCACTGCCACCGGCCGGCGAGGTGCTCCACCAGACCCGCAAGTTGCCGTACTGCCCCATCAGAATGGCAGTAGGCGGATTCCTCATCGTCTCTACCATCGGCTACTTCGTCCTCAGCACCAAGGCCAAGCCCGGCACCGGCCCCGCCGACGTCGCCAAAGTCGTCGGCGGTTCAGGCCGGCCCAACTAGTCCCTGCTCTCCCCCTTGCAGTGCCTTGCTAACGATTTGCCTTGGCAAGTTGTTTATTTTATTTGATCGCCTGATGCAAATGAGCTTCTATCCATAACAAACACCGATGTTGTTCAGAAACTTATAAAATGAGTTAATTTTTCTGTTTAATCACTTCTTGTGAGGTATTAAATTTGACATTTGCTATATACACCGATCCAATCCTGATGATGTTTTGGTTTGATAGTTGCATTAGCGAAATTCCTCTAGCTTCGGCATATTCTTCTCGCTTTGCATGTATATTGAAGCTTCCATCTTTTCTTAAGACGGTATTGTGAAAGTTATTGGAGGCTAGATGGCCAATCTATTCGTGGGAATTACTTTCCAAACATACCACTTTGCGCAGTGCATATAGCTTAAAAAAATTACCCAATGCACATTCTATCCAGGTTTGAGCGACCTCAGACTTGCCTGGGTTAATCTTAAGGGTAAGTCTTGAGCGCGACTTGCGTGGGTTAAGACAATACCACCAAGCCAAATTGATTTGTGTTCAATACTTATCTTCAATTTATTTACACTATTTCATTAAAACCTCTTATTTAAAATTTGAAAAAAATTTTGAATAATCGCATCCGCCAGGAATCGAATAGACGACTGGATGAATTAACGAAGAACACCAAGGAAACCGTGGAAACCAACTTACTCATGAACTCTAGCATGAAGATTATGTATTATATTTTATATATAGTTGTAATATATAAACGGGTGGAATTCGGGTCATCTGGGTTGAGGGGTCAAACCCATACCTGACCTGAATCTTATCCGGATCGGTTGGGTTGACTCGGATCTTACCCGACCCGGATTGGCCCCTATCCATACTCGGCACAAGTGGCTGGGTTCGGTTCGAGTCGGGTGCATTTTGCCACCCCCTAGGTGTATTAATTACAACAAAAGCAACAAATGTAATTTTTTTGTTTGGGTGAATGGGAGGAAACTGTGTCCGCATGGAAAGGAATATGCAAGAGATTTGCTATAAGAAATAACAAAGTTAAAGAGAAGGCTACGAGAAAGAGAAAGAAATTATAGAGAGATTCATGAGAAACCAAGTTTCTCTTTTTCCAGTGCCAATGAAACGAGCAAAAGAGAAGCTGACAGTAGAAATTATATGAGGGACAATGTATCCACATGACATTTAAGACGTAGGATAGTGCTTGAAATGCCATCAATGATGTGGTTTTGTTTTGGTTTTCTATCCTCTTCGTTGATCACTGTAATTTGTTATGAATTAATAATGTAGTAATATGTAACAAGATGTGTATTAGTTAAGTACAAATATATATTATGTTTCTTATGTTGAATGTCTTAGGTTAATGACAATGGCATATGCTCCAAAGTGAAATATAACAATCATTTTAATGCATTCATATTCCCAACCATTTCATACATACACATATACATAAATACATACATGAGAATAACGGTTATCATACGCAATATGTGTGGTTGTTGGCTCAAATTACCCCATATGGACTGCCCACCAACCCAAGGGGGTTGGTGGTGGGTTGGTGCACCAACCCAAGGGGGGGTTGGTGCACCAACCTCCTCCCCCTTTAGCCCTATAAAATGAGGGTCATTTGTTTGGTTATTAGCATCCAAAAAATTGAGATTTCTTTTGTAACCTCAATAGAAATCATATGAAGTGTTTCCTTGATCGATTTTCGATCTAAATTGTTTGTGCTCTCTCTCTCTCTTTCTTCTTTGTGCTAGATATTTCGGAGGTCTCGATTGCTTCCGTAGAGCAACAAATTGGTATCAGAGCCTTTAGACGACGAAGATCTGGAAGAAGAAGATGAGCAAAAGTGGCGACGACACTTCTACTTCAATGGCGCAATCTTCAACAACGCGAACTATCGTATCCAATACGAAGTTCGAAATTGAGAAGTTTGATGGGCGAATCAACTTCGGCATGTGGAGATGCGAGGTACTTGACATCTTGAACCAACTTGGTCAAGATCAAGTACTAGATGAGAGGCCGACTACGACGTCGGACTCGGAGTGGAGGATGATGAACCGGAATGCTTGCGGCACGATCCGGCTCTACTTGACGAAGGAGAAGAAATATCCTTTCATGGAGGAGACGAACGCGAAAGCGTTATGGGATGCTCTTGGCGAGAAGTACATGAAGAAGAACATCCAGAATCGCCTACACCTAAAGAAGAAACACTTTGGCCTCAAGATGGAGGAAGGAGTTTCAGTTGAAGCACACCTCGACTACTACAACAAACTCCTCACAGATCTGAGGAACATCGACGTCAAGGTGGAAGATGAGGACAAGGCGATGATTCTCCTCAACTCACTACATAAAGACTACGAGCACATCGTTTCAATCTTAACATACGGTAAAGAATCTATCACCTTCATTGAAGTTTCTAACACTCTCACAAGTAATGAATTTAGAAAGAAGGATGATGAGAAGATAAGGGGCCAAGGGTCTGATGCACTTACCGTGGTGAGAGGTCGAAGCAATGAAAGGAGTGGAGGCCGCAAAGGAAACCAAAGATCTAAGACAAGGGACAAGAGTAGAGCTTCGCGCACCGACATCGAGAAGGATCAATGCGCCTTCTGCAAAGAAAGAGGACATTGGGCAAGGGAGTGCCCAAAGGCCAAGAAGAAGAAAGCGGCTACCGCCAACATCGTCAAAGGTGTGGAGGTTGATGAATGGGTCCTTGTCAGCGCTGCGAAGGGGGTGATGAAGGAGGGATGGGTTCTCGACTCGGGATGCTCATTTCATATGACACCCCACAGAGAGTACTTTACTACTTTCCATGAAGGTAGTAGAAGTACAATTCTTCTTGGAGACGACAGAGCTTGCACGACGACGGGCATTGGCACGGTCCGCATCAGGATGGGAGATTAGATGAGGTCCGCTACGTTCCCGACCTAAAGCGAAACCTCATATCGCTTAGGTCACTTGAAGTCAAGGGTTGCAAGGTGACCATGGAGGATGGAGCTTTGAGGGTGACTCGTGGTGCCTTGATTGTAATGAAGGGGAAGCGCACAGGCAACCTCTACTACTTGGATGGCGAGATGGTAACTGGCACGGTGGATCTTACTCAAGAGGATGAGAGAGACGACTCTCTACTTTGGCACATGCGCCTTGGGCATGTTGGCGAGAAGGCTCTTCAGAAGCTGATTGACGGTGACCATCTACGAGGAGCGAAGAGCGGGAAGATCGAATTTTGTGAGCATTGTGTCTTTGGAAAGAAGCCACATGCATATTTTGGGACCGCCATCCACAACACGAAGGGAGTGCTTGACTATGTCCACACTGATGTGTGGGGACCATCGAGGGCGGCTTCATTGGGAGGTAATCACTATTTCGTGACATTTATTGATGATTTCTCACGGATGGTGTGGGTGTTCTCCTTGAAGTCCAAAGACCAGGTGCTGAGCAAGTTCAAGGAGTGGAAAGTCTTGATCGAGACTCAGACCGATAAGAAGATCAAGCGACTCCGTAGCGATAACGGTGGAGAGTACAGGTCGGACCCCTTCTTTGACTACTGCAGAAAGGAGGGGATACAGCGACACTTCACTGTAGCCGGTACGCCGCAGCAGAATGGTGTAGCCGAAAGGATGAACCGAACTTTGCTGGAGAAAGTTCGGTGTATGTTATCGACATCCGGCCTTGGGAAGGAGTTTTGGGCAGAGGCCTTGGCGTACGCGACCTACTTGGTCAACAGGCTACCTTCTGCAGCACTTGATGGAAGACCTCCTTTGGAGGTATGGTCGGGAAAGCCAGTTCCCGACTACGAGTCTTTGCATATTTGGGGGTGTCCTTCTTACTCCGCAGTAAAAGAGGACAAGCTAGATCCTAGAGCCAAGAAAGCCATCTTCTTGGGCTTTAGCGATGGAGTGAAAGGGTACAAGCTGTGGTGCCCTACACAGAGGAAGGTGATTCTCAGCAGAGACGTGACGTTCGACGAGTCAGCTATGTTAAAGAAAGGAAGCGAACCGGAGGTGGAGCCTTTAGAGACACATCTAGAGCACGTTCAGATTGATGTGTCAAATATTCCAGAGGAGAGGACTATTGACTCTAGTCCTACACAACATGTTCCAGACGGTCTACTCCAGACAGATGGTGGTGATGGAGGTTCGGCTTCAGGTGGTGGAGATGCTTACTCTCCACAAGATGTACAGCAGCTGGATTCCATTGCATCTTCAAGACCACGAAGAGAGATTAGAAGACCTGCAAGGTATACTGATTTGGTCTCATATGCTTTCCCTGCAGTTAGTATTGATACTCCCACCTCCTTCCAAGAGGTGGAGCTTTCCGAAGACCCACAGAGATGGAAGAAAGCAATGAACGAGGAGATGGAATCGCTTTGGAAGAACAAGACATGGGAGCTGGTGGAGCTTCCTCGTGGCAAGAAGGCGATTGGGTGTAAGTGGGTTTACACTAAGAAGGAAGGAGCCAAAGATGGAGATATCCGCTTCAAAGCAAGACTTGCGGCGAAGGGATATGCTCAAAAAGAGGGGATCGACTACAACAAAGTATTCTCCCCAGTTGTGAAGCACTGCACGATTCGGATTCTATTGGCGTTAGTTGTACAACTCGATCTTGAGTTGGTACAACTAGATGTCAAGACGGCTTTCTTGCATGGCGAGCTTGAGGAGGAGATCTACATGGTTCAACCTGATGGCTACGAGGATGGAGATGGACTTGCATGTAAGTTGAAGAAATCTCTTTATGGGTTGAAGCAATCTCCTAGACAGTGGTATAAGCGCTTTGCGCGCTTCATGACACAAGATCAAGGGTATGTCCGGAGTCCCTTTGATCATTTTGTGTTCTTTCGGAGACTTGGAAATGGTTCCTTCATCTACCTCTTGCTTTATGTTGATGACATGCTCATAGCGTCATCAAATAAAGAAGAGATCCAGAGGTTGAAAGACCAGTTGAGTTGCACGTTTGAGATGAAGGACCTTGGCGATGCACGAAGGATTCTCGGCATGGAGATATACCGAGATCGAGGTGGAGGTACATTACATCTTTCTCAAAGTCGCTACTTGAAATCTATTGTTCACAGATTTGGATGTGAAAAGATGAAGACAGTGCTTACTCCGCTTGCACCTCACTTCAAGCTTTGTGCAATGCATTCTCCAAAGGATGATAAGGAGAAGGAGTCTATGAAGAAGGTACCGTATGCTAATGCGGTAGGTGCAATGATGTATGTGATGGTGTGCACGAGACCCGACCTTTCACACGCGGTGAGCATGGTGAGCCGTTACATGCACAATCCAGGGAAGACACGTTGGCAGGCGGTGCAGTGGATTCTGAGATACATCAATGGTACCATTGATTTGGGATTGACATACAAGCGAGATGATGATGGTCTGCAAATTGTTGGGTATGTTGATTCTGATTTTGCAGGCGACTTGGATGGGAGGAGATCCATGACAGGCTATATCTTCACCTTGTCAGGAGCTCCTATTTGTTGGCGAAGTATACTCCAGTCTACAGTAGCCTTGTCTACCACGGAGGCAGAGTACATGGCATTAACTGAAGCTGTGAAGGAGACGATATGGCTAATGGGCTTGATGGACGACTTGGGTGTTTGGCAAGACAGGTATGACTTGCATTGTGATAGCCAAAGTGCAGTACACTTAGCGAAGAATCAAGTATTCCATGCAAGGACCAAGCATATCGATGTCAGGTATCACTTTGTTCGTGACTATGTTGGAGAAGACGACGATGACATCAACTTGATGAAGATAGGGACGAAGGACAACCCCGCGGACATGCTTACGAAGGTTGTTACAGGGGTCAAGTTTAAACATTGTTTAGACTTGATCAACATTGTTCCAAGATAACGATGGTGGCCCCTTCTGGGGCAACGAGGCTTTGTGGAGCCATATAAGCCTTTTGAGGTAAGATGACGGGAACACGAGATGATTCTCACCGAGGAGGAGTGTTGACGGTCGATTGTGTGACATAGACCTAATATCTCGCCAAGGTGGAGATTTGTGGTTGTTGGCTCAAATTACCCCATATGGGCTGCCCACCAACCCAAGGGGGTTGGTGGTGGGTTGGTGCACCAACCCAAGGGGGGTTGGTGCACCAACCCCCTCCCCCTTTAGCCCTTTAAAATGAGGGTCATTTGTTTGGTTATTAGCATCCAAAAAATTGAGATTTCTTTTGTAATCTCAATAGAAATCATATGAAGTGTTTCTTTGATCGATTTTCGAAATTGTTTGTGCTCTCTCTCTTTCTTCTTTGTGCTAGATACTTCGAAGGTCTCGTTTGCTTCCGTAGCGCAACAATATGGGGCACCCCCTTATGTGCCATCTCACATAAAGCGGGACGTGTACAACAAGTACACGCCCATGTAGGCTTGTACCCGCCCCCATTTATGTGAACGAGCATGGATATGAAGCCATTTGTACCGGCAAGGCCAACAGAAGAGGGGACAATTGGGTCGTGCGCCAATTCAAAACAAATGGTAAAAAGCTAATCCGCATAACAACGAACAAAAAAGGTAACAAACAATCACACAATACTTTTCAACCAAAAGCTTCATTCATACATCACAAGCTGCGATACATTACAGACATACCCCCACACTGCCAAACAAAAAACAAAAGCAAACCCCCAAATGATACAGCGATGTCAATAAAGCACATAAAGGTAAGGGGAAGGCTACACCCATCGCTCTCCCACACAGCCTTTTTAATGCACGCATCAACAACATCAGCATTACTCCAACTCATCAATGTTTTACATCATGTTTATTGGTCCATGTAAGTGTTCACAAACTCATCAATGTGGTCCTTCATATTGCCAAGAAACCCCCCCCCCCCCCCCCCCCCCCCCCCCCCCCACCCCCCCCCCCCCACCCCCCCCACCCCCCCACCCCCCCCCCCCCCCCACCCGCTTGCTTCTTCTTCCAGCACCGCTCCTTGTCGGGTTGAGACTCATGTGGTTTCATCTTCGCTGCTGTCTCTGCTTGCGATTGAACTTTCTGGGATGCCATTTGCTTGACTGAATCACTTTCTGTATTCTACACAACAAGCAACTATGTTTAGGTACAAATCAAATAAGATTTTGCATCAACACTATGCTCCAGATCTCTATACCTCCTTGTCTTGCAATGCCTGTTTCAGGATATATAGCCCAAGCTGGCTCGTAAGCAGGTACAACGTTGGTCCAGTCGGATATCCGATCTGTGCAAGGAGTGTTGCATTTAATACTTGCAGTGAAAAATGGGGAATTCATGGAAAATTGCATGAATATGAGCTATAATATTCTGTATATGTGAAAAATAATCCGATAGAACAAATAAATGATTATCATCAGCTTAAGTTCATTACCCATGAATGACATGAAATCAAAATGAACCGACTAAAAACAACAAATTTTGCAACGCCGTGCGAGAACAAGAAAGAGGCAGATGATCGGTCTGCTGTTTCCCAGTTGACAGAACTTGATTTATGATAGGTTAATTTTAAAGTTTCATTATTTCATGTTTCGTGTCTGCTTCTATATATCAGGAACCAGCTATTTATAGATTCAATGATATGTGCAACATGCACAAAACCAGCAACAAATTGGTGGTATGGAGTGATCATATTTAAAAATGGAATTTTGTACTTAGTATTACAATGATAAAACCAGACCATGATAAACTCATAACATGAGGCACAGTCTATATGTGCAAAATTCCACACCACTAATATATTTGGACTTGATGGTGATGTGGTTTAATAGGAATCCCACCATTTTTGTGTATTTGCTAAAATCGAATAGAAGTTGCCGTCCATGGGCCTATGGGAGCTGTAAGACGATGATTTGCGTACCATTTAATGGTACCTGGTTTATGCTACAGTTTGTTACCCGCTACGGGTAGTATGTATACGTGTAAGTGGTATATTGTACACCGGATAAAAAGTGTCGGTTTGCTAATTTGGACCATAGCCATGTTTGGGTTGGGAGGTTGGTTTGCTCGTTTTTGATATATAACATGAGTAATATTCTTTGTTCATAATTCAGATCACACTCAGTCATAATCTTTCTAATAGACAAAAGTTTTCAACTTTTATACCTAGACATTACATATTTGTATGTGATATTACCCTGAACCCTAACCGTGATCTTCTATTGATCAAAACCTTCCCACCTTTTCAAAATCCTCACTCGAATGACTTGAATCCATGTATGTGAAGGGTGGAAAATAATAATGGAATCAGCTCTAATGACAACGAGTTAAACATTACCTCATTAGTGAATCGGTTATGCTACAAAACCAGCAACAAATTGGTGGTATGGAGTGATCATATTTAAAAATGGAATTTTGTACTTAATATTACAATGATAAAACCAGACCAGGATAAATAAACTCTATATGTGCAACATGCATGGAACTTCTGCTTCCACCATGCATATCTCAGATTTTCAATGATATGTGCAACATGCATGAAACTTTTGCAAGCAATAAGCATTTATTATATATGAAGCAAAAGGCTGCAGGTAATAATAACATGATCATGGAGAAGCAAACTTCATTTGATATTTGAAGAAGAGAACCAACGACAAATACATAAGATATAAAAGGTGCTCTTCATAAGAACATCGAATGAACGCAGTGCAAACTAGCAATATAGAAAATCCATTCTCATGGGAAAGTCACAAAAAACTCGTGGCCAAATTGTTAGACAGAAGATACAAGATAGTCTTGATCTCATAATTTTTGATCCTCTATTGATATATATTACATGACGCTGAACATTTCTGAAATTGTTTTACTTTCTTCCCAAAGCAGTACCCTGATCTCTTTATTCACCTATGGATGGGTTGAGTGACGCATAAAAAAAATCATACCTCCATAGTGTAGGCTTCAGATTGATACCAATCAGCATGTCCACAAAAATACAGCTGAAAAGCCAAGCACATATAAATCTTCCGACAAAATTTCTCAAACTATTCCGAACCACAGCCAATGTAGTGTATGTGTGTTGCAATGGCTCAGACATTCCCTTGCCTCAGCCCCATATACATTTTAATTTGCATCCATGAATCCAACAAGTACCAATATGGCTGCAACGGTTGCAAGCAAACAGTAGCTTACCCCTAGTTGCATTGACATCACGTAGGACATTTTATGAAGGGAAAATCATCTTAGCATGTATATATGTATATAGAGCAATGGTTCAGCAGCATCAGCCAACATTGGACATGCATCGGCCAACATATAGTAATGATCCAATCTGATATAAAAAATTAAAAAATC
This sequence comes from Scilla litardierei, assembly GCA_030789695.1. Classification (NCBI taxonomy): domain Eukaryota; kingdom Viridiplantae; phylum Streptophyta; class Magnoliopsida; order Asparagales; family Asparagaceae; genus Scilla; species Scilla litardierei. Next base: position 16,909 of record JAULAV010006323.1, read on the forward strand.
TCCAGTCAGTCCTAAAATGCAAGAAGAAATGACCTCAATTTGAAGAAAAGAGAAACATGCAAGAAGCCAACAGTGGACATGCATCAGTCAAACCTGGATGGTGTTCTGAAAAAAAAACACTATCACAAACAAATGACTTCATAACAAATGACTTCATGGCACCTGAGTGGGTACAAAAATGAAATATAACTTCATAACAAATGACTTCATGGCACCTGAGTGGGTACAAAAATGAAATATAACTTCATAACAAATGACTTCATGGCACCTGAGTGGGTACAAATATCAAATATCAACACTGTCACAAACTTTTGTGACTGACATCGAAACAAGAGATGTCATTACCCAAATTCTCCAAGAACAGGAAGAAAAAGCATACAAGAGGGCATAACATATGACATGATACAAAGAACATACAAGTATTCAATCATAGCTTTTTGATTGTATACTCTGTTAAGACCAGTTGTCAAGGGGAAAAGGCTATAATAAGGCAAAAGTTATAACATGCTGTTAAAAAATCTGAGTATTCAACCATAGATTCTTGATAGTATATAGCTATATGAAATTTTGTGACTGACATCAGAGTGGGTACAACCATGGATTCAAAGAGCCACCAAAGTAAAAATGAAATATAACTTCATAACAAATGACTTCATGGCACCTGAGTGGGTACAAATATCAAATATCAACACTGTCACAAACTTTTGTGACTGGCATAAAAAAAGAGCTGTCATTACCCAAATTCTCCAAGAACAGGAAGAGAAAGCATACAATAGGGTATACCATATAGCATGTTACAAAGAACATACAAGTATCAATCACAGCTTTTTGATTGTATACTCTTCTAATACCAGTTGTCAAGGGGAAACAGCTATAAGAAGGTAAAAGTTATAACATGCTGTAAAAAAATCTGAGTATTCAACCATAGATTCTTGATAGTATATGGATATATGCCATCAGGTTAACTGAAACTATCTCCCTTTACCTATATTACTCAGAAACACAACATATCTCAGATGTAAAGTAGATCAAAAGAAAATAGATTCACCTGTTTTACTTTGCAATTGTTGATGTCTGTTTCTGGAATTTTCCCACATCTAATACTAGTAACAGTAATTAAACCAACAAAATTATGCACTAAGAAAGCCAGTTATATACTCAAGACAACCAAATTATCATATCAATGGACTCCAAACCAGTATGCTTCCACATATATCAAAACATATATCAATGGACTCCAAACCAGTAAAGATGACATGTGAGCTAGGGACAAGCCCCCTTTGCAAGCTGGACAATACATGCATCCTCCCAGATATATGTTTTGGCAGAATGAAGTGCAAAATGAAGAAATGCAGAGAGAAGTGCAAAGAGAATGAGGAAATGCAGAGAGAATGAAGTGCTGGCATGATAGAAATTGATGATGCAAATCTAAGAACAATGAAGTGCTGGCATGATGGAAACTGATGATGCAAATCTAAGAATTGCGCCACAATCTTGTACTATACAACCTTACATATACAAAGCCAACTCAATCTTCTTCTTTTGTTTCCATATCATGGTTTCTCTGCAAAAAATAATTGGGCAACGATGAGAACAATTACAATTACAACGTTATGATAAATAAATTTACTCTCACATGGACAATTAGTTCTATAGTGTCACAATCCTTGGCAATTCCCACATTTTCTTTGCTTAACAGCTTGCTTTGACATTGATGATTCGATCCCGGACTTGAATCTACTTGGAAGCTATGGACGCCCCTTGCATTCGGCCGGACCAACAGGATCCCGTACATGGATTTCTTCACCATCTATTAACAATAACGGTGCACTCGGCCCTATTTCACTTCGATCAGTAATGTGTTCGCCATGATTCATAGTAGACTTCAAAATTTTCTCCACTTCAATGTAATACTCTTCAAGTAGACTCTTAAGCTTTGAAAGATGTGTTTTTTAAATAGACACCAATTCAAGAATTCCATTGAACCTAGCTCTAAGGGCCCAGACCCTTATAATTCCACATTGCTCCATGTTTGCTCATACTCTTCTTGAATTCATCACATTATTATAGCCAACATTCCTATGTTAGGCTCCAATGGTCCATCTAGGTAATATATATATATACTTCTGAGATTATTTTCAGCATATGTAGATAAATAATATACAATATATGCTTACATAAAATCACATCTGTTTGAAGCATCACACACGTGCATGTGACTTTAACCTCTTTGCTTGATCAAATGTCACTTCCTCCCATTTTCTCGGTTTGCATCAGGGTGACCAATAACATAAATGGTTGTCGTTGAGATCTTGCTAACTTCTTCCTGAAATAGTGAGAGCACTTCAATGAGCTCATTTTGAAATTTTTTATAACATTCATTGTGTATACCTTTCTTACTTGTTTCTCAATTGTATGCGCCAGACACATAGTCGAAACAACATTCAATGTCAAGAAGTCTTCACGGCATTCGACTGCACGATGCGGAGCTAAATCTTTATCATATTGTGCAATAAAATCAAAAAGTCTTGTATTTGCATTCACATAACCATCAAAAAGCATTGATGCTTTCACCCCTTTGGGGAGTAGTCATGCCTATCCAGAAAATATCTTTCATAAATGCATTTATCCTTTGTTCATGCACCATATACATTGATGAAATTCAACAAACTCCGTTCTCATCTATGCCAAAATTTTCCTTTATAACCTTCCAGTTTTCCTCACATTTACTCATCGTGGTAGAATACATCCATTTGTTAAAATAAATCATAATATCATCCACATATTGCTTTTTGAATATCAGTTTCCTTTCAGCAATATGCTTACTGATGTGCCACGAACAAAAATGATTACGAGTACATGGCAATACTTCCTTTATTGCATCTCTCATCTGATTATCCTGGTCGGTGATAATTACTTTTGGAGCAACTCCGTGCATGCATTTCAACCATTGGATGAATAACTATATGTATATATGTTTGATCTCATCTGCAATCAAAGCGCAATCGAAAAGGATTGATTGACAATGATGCTTTACTCCTATAAAAGGGGCAAAGGGAAGCCTCAGGCGATTAGTTTTGTAAGTAGAATCAAATACTATCACATCTCCAAATCTCAAATAGGCATCTCTCGCTTGCCCATCAGCCCAAAACACTTTTAAATGTGCAATTATAATCAACTTCCACAGAAAAATAAAAATCTGGGTCCGAATGCCTCCTATCTTGGAACTTCCTATTGACAGTAATGCATTCATCACCAAAATTATTCTTTAATGTCATTATATGGTCGTTGCATTGTTGCGGTGTTACATGCTCTTCTTCTTGACTTTCCATTCCAACATTAATTGAACGTGCAATATGCAAAGCCCATATTCCAGCTCCATGACATTTCTCTATCCACGATCTGGTACTCTCTAACTTATGCTTCTGCTTGTGCGAAAAGTGGTTTGCACCTTTATCTAGACTATACAATGCATGATTTTGATGCACCTCTATGAATTTGCTAACAATCCATGTATTTGAATTAGACAACTTGATTTTCATCTGGTTTCAGGTTGCATAATAACAAGTTTTCCAACCTCTTTTATCTGAAAGCATCTTAATTCCAGCCGTGATGCACACAAAAGTCACACTAAGAACTAAACCTGGAGATGAAGCTTTTTTAGATTTATCCATGGACACTCGTTGGATTTCAAAACCCGTCTTGCATACACATTGTAGAAGTTATAGGCATCCTCGTGATTGTTAAACTCTTTCCTTACAAATGAAACTTCTCCATTATAACTTGTCTCATTCAGATTTATCACCGATGTTTCATGTTACCGATGTTTCATGTTTGTGATAACTCATCTAAACCCGATTTGATGAGGGTTGCTGCGTATCTCATCCGATTGGACATCTTCCATGACATTATCGTCAAATGGAAAAGACACGTGTAATATTTTGGATGATCAAACTACTTGCATAATTAATAAAGCATACAATACACATTGAGATAATACAATGAAATAATTCAAATGAACTTTTTATGCTTCCCATTACAAATGCGTCATTGACTGAATTGGACGCACTAATATGACCTCCTACCGTATTATCAGTTGTGGCAACATGTGCATCTTGGGATTCTGGCATGCTACCCTTGTCTGAATTTATCATATCAAAATTATATATGCGTCTATTATATTACATTTTGATGAGGCGAGAATCTAGCTAAATGCTAATTTACTACACAATCTAGCTAACTGCTAATCAGGAAAAAAAAATTTAGACGCAGTGGTGTGTTGCAATCAGATTCTGGAAACTGTTTTGGGTTTGCCGAGTTTTGAAGTTTCTTTTATGATGTTATCGACTCTGTTCCAGATTGCTAACTTGCAAACATGTTGTCAGGCTCCAAAATAAGCATGGATGGAGGCTCAATATTTTTGCCATCTTTAAAATTGCTAACTGGTAGCTATTGTAATAAATTGCATGCATGCATGGAATTCAGACTGATTGCCATGTTTGCAAGTTATCAGGCCAGAATGCTCAGGCATCAGATTGATAATAGCAATCAGCCTGATAACATGTTTCAGATAATAGCTACCAGTTTGCAATCTGGACATGCTTATTTGGAATAGAAATAGAAATAGAAACTCCATCCATGCATGCAATTTTAAAGATGGCAATCAGTTCTATTATCTGAAATAAAAATAGCAATCATTTCAATTACAAAAAAATTTAAGCAAAGAATAGAAAGAGAAACCCTAACCCTTGGCTGAGAGCAGCGGATGATGCTTGAGCGGTGGCAACGGCGACGTAAAGCGAAACCCTCGATCGATCGCACGAAGATGGAAGAAGATGAAATTTTCTGGGTTTCGGATGCTTGGTGCCATCGGTCGGTCGCACGAAGAGGGAAGAGCGATGGTGCGCTTTGAATGATCTGAAGATCAAGCTGTTAGAGAGGAGACGATCGAAGATGGAAGATGAGATCGATCGAAGATGGAAGAACGAGATGACGTCTTGGGAAGATCGATCAAATTCCTTCTTCCCAGCTGCGACGAAGGAGAGGACGTATTGGGAATGCACGCGTTGAAAAGCAGGGGGCTTTCCACAAAAAGAGGCCGAACTTTATATGTTATATTTTGAGCTGAAGCATCTGAACCCTTGATGGAGGGTGGAGATGGAGCCACGCGGACAACCAAAGAGGGACTCCCTCCTAGGCCAGTTGACCCTCATTTCTCCCTATACATACATACATAATACATGAATACACTATGATCAATATAGAGGTGTGCTGCCAGCACATGAACGGTTAGCACTTTGGGGCTCAAACAGTATGTTTTTTATTTTTTTGCAATGTGTTCTACAACTTGTTGGGTATCTCACCACCAATTTTAAAGTGATTCCAACACCGTTTGAGCGTCCATCCATACATTTCAAAAAGATTGTGGCGACAATTTTAGAATTTGAGCTATCTTTTTGAAATGCATGTATGGAGGCTCAAACGGTGTTGGATTTACTTGAAAATTGGTGAGAACAAAGCCAACAAGTTGTAGAACACATTGCAAAAAATTAAAAAAAAAAACTCTTTTGAGCCCGAAAACGCTGCCAACACTGGAAAATATTGCTATTTATATATAATACATTGCCATTAGTTTCGATACATTCATATTCTCAAAATTTTACATACGTATAAAATGAAGGCAAAATACATTCCTAGAATAGATGAACCAACTTGATTCATAGAAATATGATACATTGACAAATCTGATTCACAGAACTATGAAGCATGATTCCAAGAACTATGAATCCAAATCACAGAACTTGCTTCAAAGAACATGATTCACATCTTTTATGCAGATCCACAAGCAAATTTACCTCCATATGGCTTCTATTCTAGATCTTGACAAATACTACACTACCAGACATGTAAATCCACAAGGATGATTCTTAGCTTCTATCTTGATTTCCTGAACAAAATATAATGGAAATTAATGAGCAATGAGACTGTATGATACAAACGATACATTATCATATGAGACATTGACAGTCTTTATGATACATGTATAATACCCCATTACATAATATTCATGTATGAGACATTGGTGGTATGATACATGTGATATCTGTATGCACACCAGCTCCAGCATAATATATATGTATCCATGTGTATGACATATATTTAATTGATCAAGTATGTGACACGTATAGAAGTACCAAAAAACCAATCAATCATTGAGTTTTTTGGTACTAGACAAGAAATGCACAAGATCATCAACATCCAAAACTGAAAAACTTTTAAGTGTAGACCACACTCAAAAAGCTTGGAAACCAATTTGCATCACATTTTAGGATAACATATGAAATAAGAAGATGAACTTGATTCCTTGATTTTGTATCCAAAATTTTGTTGCCAAGTACCAAAAAACCAAAATCCATGTATGCACCATAACTATCTAAAAGCAAGTGCCATTTCCTTTATGCACCATAACCAAGTACCCAAAATCCATATCCTAGTATGTGATATGTATTAGGAATTTTTAAGAACATTGAGTAACAGATGTATACCTTTGGAGAACATTGGGTAACATTATGCATATATCTCAAGAGAACATTGAGTGACATTGAGTAACAATGAGTAACATTATGCATATTGATAAGAGGATAGTTTTTCATGTTTTATCCCCTCATTCATAGGTATGCATATTATTTTCTTAATTTGACTCAAATACTTGCACTTCTTCAATATCATTCAATATTAGATCTTATCATCTCTTTATGTGTAAAATATGATTTTTATGACCTAATTATTAACTTCTCTCTTACTTTTCAATTGAATATGACGATCTCCCGGTTCCAATGGATATTTTAACGGATTTTTCTAAGCTCGATGCTATTTTTCACATTTTCTGGAAGACAGTGGAGCGGAGCTAGAAAAATGACACGACCATGCCATATTTGGCATGTCGTGTGATGAGATTATTATGTATCAGCGGAGAAGACACAAGGCGAGATCCGCAGAGCAAAATTAGTCATCGGGCAATTTTGTAAGGATTTGGGCAGATTTATTAATTTCCATTTTTGAAAAGTTTTGGGCTGATTTAGTAGCTTTCCTTTTATAACCAGATCTGCTCATATATACGTTTAGGGAAGCCGTCAATTGTTTTCATGGAAATTTTTGAGTGATAAACTCTATTCTTAGAGTGATAGTTCTTAGATCTAGTGAGAGTTAGTAGTTGTTAGTCGTACATCTATTGTGGAGGTCGGCTCCCTCTCGAAAGGGGTCGTTTATCTTGTATTTCCTTTGATTCCAATAAAAAATCCCAAATTTAAGCCCTAAATCATATCAAATTGGTATCAAAGCAATGATCTGACATGGCGGCAACGAGAACAAGTTCCAAGATGGAGGATCTAGAGAAGAAGATGGGGGAGATCGATACCAAGATTGCCGCCAAGGATGAGAAGGTTGATACCATGGACAAAAAGATCGACTTCGTCAAGGGTGAGGTCTCTGCTCTCACGATAATGATGAAGGCGTGGATGAAAAACCAAGGTAACCTTCGTCGCAAAGAAGATGAGTCCAAAAATGGTAAATTTGCTGCCCATTCTTCAGATTTAGGGCCAAAGGAATCATCTTTGAACAAGGGGAAGAGCAAGCTTGCGATCATGGACGAGGAGACAATCGGGGAAGACGGCGGAGATCGCGAGGGAGTAGATCTGAATGGAACGAAGCGCCGAGAGAAGGCCGTCGGAACCCTAGCACTCATTGGGGGACCGGCGGCCCCTCTGGATTTACCGCGCAGCCCCAGGAACAAACCTGTGGGCCGCGCAAACCCCAAGGATCATCCTGGGGTCCGCGCGGCACCCCAAGGACCATCCCGGGGGCCGCGCGGACCCCCAGATGACTCCTGGGGGCTGTGCGACCCTCAGACTGCTTCCTGGGGTCCACGCAACCCCCAGGGAGGGGCGCACGGCCTCCCAGGAGGCTCCTGGGGGGCGCAGCAGCCCCCAGGGCAGGATCGGGGGCTACGACTGCCTCCATGGGGTGGGGAGGTTCTGGAGTTCAACAGCTTCTGGGGGCTGGTTCGGGTGCTCTTCAAGGCCCGACGCATTCTCATGTCGCACCCGAGCACCCTGGAGATCATCTTCAAGGACCATGGACGCTGGCAAACCGTTCATGAGGGGAGTGGCCTCCAGTGGGAGGCCAACAAGGAGGGGTACATGGCGACCCTTGGGAGCACCGAGGTCCAGTTGGGGATGATGGAGGTTGGGAGATTGGTGGCGCAGGAGGAGGATTGTGGGATGAAGGGAGGGCCCAACGAAATGCGCAGCACCAGTTCCGTTTTGGTTTGCCAAGAGGAATGGCGAACCAGGGAAACTTGGGGTTGGAGAACAGTGTCAGGAAGTTGAAGATGCATGTTTTCGATGGAGAAGACCCGTATGCTTGGATCTACAGGGCGAAGATGTATTTCCAAGTGAATGGGTTGACAGAGCCTGAGAAGTTGCAAGCGGCAGGACTTTGTTTGGAGGGGAAGGCCATTGCATGGTACCAATGGAAGCAACAATGGCGGCAGGTCAGATGGTGGGAGGAGTTCAAGGAATGCTTACTAGATCATTTTCGAGATACCGATGGTGGTGACTTGTACGAGCAGCTCTTGGCTCTGCAGCAGGGAGGTACCGTGAAAGACTATATAGAGCGATTTGAAGCACTCGGTGGCCAGGTGAGGGGGATTCCAGAGGCAGCCTTGATGGGAAGCTTCATGAAGGGGCATAAGCTGAACATTCGGGCGTAGCTACTCATGCAGCGGCCGATGTGGTTGATGGGTGTTATGAAGCTGGCACAGATAGCGGAGGATAAGAACACAGCTGATCGGCGGGTGAAAGGAGGTTGGAGCGGGGCTACTTTTCGCAACCCAGGCCAGACAGGAGGGCAGAAGCTAGCAGCAGTAGGAGGCCAGACTGGGGGGCTTCAAAAGAGCAAGGAGAAGGGTAGCGTCGCACAGCCTAGTGGGCCTTTTTAGAGGATAACGGAGACGAAGTGGGTGAATAAGAAAGCAAAGGGGCTGGGTTTTCGATGTGATGAGAAATAAGGCCCGAGTCATAGATGTCGGGAGAGGACCTTACATGTACTCTTGGTACATGAGGAGGACAGGGAGGCTAATGTCGAGGACGTTGAGCAGTTCTTGGAGGAGGCGGAGGTGGAACAGGAGCCCACGCATTTGGAAGTAACAGAGGTATCACTCAACTCCGTAGTGGGGTTCACACCGAACCACACTATGAAGTTGATCGGAGAGATATCCGAGCAGAAGGTGACGATGCTATTGACAGTGGGGCCACCCACTACTTCATTTCCAACCGAGTTGTGGAGCAGCACGGGTTGGAGTTGGTGGATACAGGTAGCTTTGGGTTGATGATGGGTACCAGCCAGTTAGAGCGTGGAAGAGGAATATGCCGAGGCGTGGTGCTGACCCTCCAAGGGGTCAGAATTGTGGAGGATTTTTTGCCGTTGGATCTGGGAAGCACAGACGTTATTTTAGGGATGAGGTGGCTGCAGAGTCTGGGGGAGACTATGACTAACTGAAAGTTGCTTCGGATCGAGTACCAGGATGGAGGCAAGTTGGTGACGCTTCAGGGGGATCCAGTCTTGTGTCGTTCACGGGTTTCCCTGAAGGTGATGGCAAGAACCTTGTAGGCGGAGGGAGGATGATTCTTAGTAGAGCTGCAGGGTTTAGCAGTGGAGACAGATGGCCAGGAGGTGGACATACCGGCAGAGGTACGACAAGTGCTGGACCAGTTTGGGAAGGTTTTCCAGGAACCTCGTGGACTTCCACCCCATGAGACCACAAGCACTCCATAGTGCTCAAGGATGGTGTTGCGCCGATCAGTGTGCGGCCTCAGATTCAGAAGGGGGAGATTGAGAAGATGGTAGACGAGATGATACGGGTCGGGAGTGATCCAGCCCAGTACTAGCCCTTTCTCCAGCTCGGTGTTGCTCGTGTAGGAGGTTTTGTGTAGACTATCGGACACTGAATAAGGAAACTGTACAAGACAAGTGTCCTATTCCAGTGATCGATGACTTACTGGACGAGTTGCATGTGGCCACGATATTTTCAAAGATCGACTTGAAGTCGGGCTACCATCAAATCCGAACGAGGGGGGAAGCTGTGGAGAAGACGGCCTTCAGGACCCATGAAGGCCATTATGAGTTTTTGGCCATGCCCTTTGGGTTAACCAATGCCCCAGCTACATTCCAGGCCCTGATGAACAAGGTGTTCAGGCTTTACCTGTGGAGATTTGTGCTCGTCTTCTTCGACGATATACTGGTGTCTTCTTCGACGATATACAGGTGTACAGTCAGACCAGGGAGGCGCACGTGGAGCACCTGAAGATAGTGCTACAGGAGTCACAACATCATCGCTTTTCGCCAACCGGAAGAAATGTTTGTTTGGCCAACGGAGCGTGGAGTACCTGGGTCATATAGTCTCAGCTGATGGTGTAGAGGCGGAGAGTTTGAAAATAGCAACGATGATCGAGTGACCGCACCCTACCACATTACGGGGGTTGCGGGGATTCTTAGGCTTGATAGGCTATTACAGGAAGTTCGCCAAGCAATACAGCACTATTGTGTGGCCCCTGACAGAGCAGCTGAAGAAGGGCAATTTCCACTGGGGGTAGGAAGCCACTGCTGCATTTGAGGCTCTGAAGAGGACTATGACGAGCATACCGGTGTTGGCACTTCCGAATTTTAGCAGGCTATTTGTGGTGGAGTCCAACACGTCAGGATATGGGCTGGGAGCGGTTCTGATGCAGGACCAGAGGCCAGTCGCGTACTTCAGTCATGTGTTATCAGCTAGAGCACGGCTTAAGTCCGTGTATGAGCGCGTGCTGATGGCCATAGTCCTCACAGTTCAAAAATGGCGGCCATACTTGTTGGGCCGACCCTTCCTGGTGCGGACTGATCAGAGGAGCCTCAAGTATTTGTTAGAGTAGCGAATAGTTACTAAGGAATATCAGAAGTGGCTAACGAAGCTTATGGGGTATAAGTTCGAGATCCAATACAGGCCAGGGTTAGATAACAAGGCAGTTGATGCCTTGTCGAGGAGGGAAGTAGACTCTCAGCTGTCGGCTTTGTCATTACCGATGCTGTTAGATTTGGAGCCACTGATAAGGGAGATATCAGAGGATGAAAAGTTGGGCAAGATTAAGGCGGTATTACTTCAGGATGCAGCAGCACATCCGAGATACGAGATGGACAGACAACGCTTGTTGCATAAGGGACGTTTGGGCTTACCAAGGAGCTCGACTCACATTCCTATGCTACTACAGGAGTTCCATGGGAGTGCAGTAGGGGGACATTCGGTTGTCCTCAAGACTTACCAGCGCTTGAACAGGGAAGTCTATTGGGAGGGGATGAAGAAGGACGTGGCAGGGTAGTTAGCCAAGTGTGACGTTTGCCAGTGTCACAAGTATATGGCAGCAGCTCCGGGAGGGTTGTTACAGCCACTGTAACGACCTGTTTTCATAGTCGTGTTTAACTGTTGTGTACGTTTCTTTTTACTTCCTTGATTCAGTTATTTTCGTCCGAGTGGATTTTCGTCCGTGCGTCGATGCGAGCGTGTCGCGATTTTCAATTTTACCATAGCGTAATTTTTATCTGTTAAATCGTAATTATTTTTAATTAAAACGTTAATTACTATTTGCTACTAAATGATTTTTAATCACTTTTAACTAAAAGTTAATTTCTAATTAACTTATTATTTTTACTAATTACATTGACTAATTAGTTTTTACTATTTACGAATTGCTTTCAATAATTACGTCTTACAAATAATTATGTCTTACAAATAAATTTTACTAAGTTACTTTTACCATTACGAATTGTGCTTACCAATTTCATTAACTTATTACTTTTAACCAAATTATTTTTACTAAAGTACTTTTACTAATAACTTTTCCTAAACTACATTTACCCTGTTACTTTTATCCTAAACCTAATTCAATTCCCACCCAGATGTTGGTGAGATCCAACGTCCAACAGCAACATTTCATCAGCCCCTACCTCCAACCATCCCCTTAACCTGTCTCCTCCCCCTTCTCGTTCTTAAACCAACCTATAGGAACATCAACCCAGCAACGGCAACATCAATAACCAGTAGCAACATCCACACCACCAGCCTACACCATTCCCCCTTACAATCCAAATCAAACAAACCAGATTACAATACCAAAATCAACCAAAACAGAAACCCCAAAACAATCCCAAATCGAACCCCCAAATCAACCCAATCAACCCTCCTCGCCTCGCGTCTACAGCCCCGACCACCGCGCGATCGCCGCATCTCCGATCTCCGAAGCGTGCCGCCTGAAAGCCCGGAAGCCCGCCGTCGATTCGTGTGCCCTAGCCCGATCGCCGTCGATCCGCCCCGAGCCCTCGATCGCGCCGCCCCGAGCCCGATCTCCTCGCCGTGCCTAGGATCCATCGCCATCCGCCTTCAAGAAGCCGCGCCGCCGCGTCAGATCAGCGCCCCCCGACCCCAGCGCCCGCCGCCACCTCGGATCGCCGCCTCCGCCTGCCCGTACGCCGCAACGCCGCCCCGAGATCCCGATCGCCGTCCGCCGCCGCTCCGATCCGCCGTGACCGCCTCCGATCCGCCGTGCCCGAGATCCCGATCGCCCCTGCGCGCGGAAACAAAAAAAGTGGGAACGGAAAGAACGAGACAGTGAATAAGGAAGGGGGCAATAAATGTAAGTAAGATATTTATAAGTTTTATTATTATTATTATTATTATTATTATTAAGTTTATAAAGTTTATTATTATAAGGTTAAATTATTTGTGTAAGTAATAAAGTTATCTGGTTAGTAAATTTATTTAAATAAGTTTTAAATTAAGGTTAAGTTACTGATTTTGTTAGATTAATAAACTAAGTTAAGTTAGCTATAACTAAACTATCATCACTAGTTAAGTTGTTAATAATTTCCGTTATAGTAGCAATTAGGTAAATGTTAGTGAACTAGTTTAACTGGATGTTGACCATTAAACTGATATCACAAACCCGATTTCGCAGATTAATCCGTGCCTATCTTACGATCCCATGGGCATCCAAAACTCGCATCGATTCAGGCAAGTACTTACCCCTTGCAAGTATATTACTTTCTACAAACTTTTTCAAAGGCGCAAGTATTTAACACCCACCAGTTTGAAACTATCTGCTCAGACTTTGCGACTGAATGACTAAACATTGCTAACAACTTTTCAGTATGTCGTTTAAGCTTTAGTGACATGGTTGGCTGTCTTACTAACATTGATATTGAAATGCTCTCATTGTTTGTATACCTTCAATTGCGAAATGTACACTATCGATGTAATGTGATAATGGGCCTTCGGGCAAATTACGGACTATTGTGCCTTTAGGCAACTACAGACTATTGGGCCTTCGGGCATTACGGATATTGGGCCCGCAGAGCATTTACGGAACGTTGCCATACGACAAACATTGAACTATGGATATACTTATGGACACTTTGGGTGGGGTAGTCCAATGTAGTAGAGGTCGGGATACTGGGTTGAAATCGATTGGTTAACTTGACCGACACCTAGCCGGGTCGGTGAGTATAGAGTCACGGGTAGCTCCCCTTTGGCTTGAGTGTAATGCTCGACACCTCCCCCCCTCAGACACTGGGCTTGTCACTAGATAGGAGATTGATTGATGCACTCTTTTACCTCTGCTGGTACTATGGTGTAACCTGCTAAACTTATTGTCCTGCTTATTGATGTACACTACGCTTGCCATACTTATTGCTATACACACTACACTTGCCATGCCGGTTACTTTACACACTACACCTTGTCTTGATCGTTACTTTGCGCACTGCACTTTGCCTGCTCACTACTTTATACACTACACTTGCTATGTTCACCACTTGCAGACCACATATTGCCATGTTTACTGTACACACTTCACCTTGCCATGTTAGCACTACACCTTGCCATGTCTACTTTGCACACTACACATTGCATGCTCACTACTCCGTACACCACACCTTGCTACACTTGCATGTTTTATAACGCTACCTTACTTTTCTTGGTTGTGCACCGTGCTGTTTTCTTCGCCCTTAAAATCATTTGCAAACTTTATTATTATCTTGCCGATGGTCATTTTATTACTAACGTTTTAAATCTTGCCGAGCGACCCTCGCTGATGTATATTTCCTTGTCTGTGCAATATACGTTAGGTCTTGAACAGAGTTCACCGAAGAGTTCTTTTGGAGAATGAGCAGGAGGACCAAGAGAACCAGGAGCACGAGACTCACTGCTGAGGACGACATTCTTTCGCAGTGCTGCATTAAAAGTGTAATACTTGTTGTATTCCTTCAGGTGTATTTTAAATTCCATGTAACTGTTGTAATGGCAATGCTAGGCCTTAATTCTTTGTGTACATGTAATCTGGATGTTGAGTGTAATAATGCCATTATTTGTTGTTCCGATTGTTCGCAAGCAAGAACCTGCCAAGTAGTCACACACAGACGCTTATTGTGCTTAAGTCAAAGAAGGAAGAAAAAAAGTACTTCTTTGCTTTAAGCACATGCGGGCCCGTTCGCGTCCTCGCCCCCAAGTATAATGGGAAGCGGGGCGTGACAGGTTTTAGTGGTGGCCCATGCAGGTCTTGCTTTCTGCGAAATACTCGGAACAATATGGATGTCATTATTAACTAGACTGTCTGGATAAACCTTGTACGCAAATGTTTACTTCGTTTGTTTGCAGAATGTCAGGAAGACGAAACACTCGACAAGGATCCAAAGCTGCTGGAAGCGGAGAGGACGACGTCCGCCAGACGCTTGGAGTCATAAGGGAGATACTGGAGGTTCAGCACCATCTGGTCCAGCAAGGACGTCAGGCTACACCAGCTGCTGCACCACCTCGCCATGAGCCTGGAGCCAAGCAGTTTCGAGAGATGCATCCGAAGAACTTCTCTGGACGAGAGGGCCCACTAGCAGCCGAGGAATGGCTTCGCAACACTGCAGATAACTTGGGTCTTGCCCGAGTCAATCCAAACGATTGGGTGGAGCTCGCCAAGAAGCAGCTGACAGATAATGTCCGTCACTGGTGGGATGCGGAAGAGACTAGGCTGACCAAGCCGGTACCATGGGCGACTTTTCGTCAGAGATTTGACGCCCAGTACTTCCCGAAGGCTGCAAAGAGAGAGTTGCAGCAGCGCTTCGTCAACCTGGAGCAGGGCACCATGACAGTCGACGAGTATGAGGCCGAGTTTATCATGCTGAGTCAATTTGCCCCTACTCTAGTAGCGGACTCGGAGGACTGTGCTCACCGTTTTCTACACGGCCTGGATCTAGACATACAGAGTGTGTTTCCGGGAGCACCTTTACCACTCATGAGCAAGTCCTGGTAGCTGCGAAGAGGCACGAGCAGATCGCGAATCAAAAGAAGGAACGTCAGGCAGGCAAGCATTCCCAGGAGCCGCCAAGGAATGATCTCCGACTGACTCAGACCACCAATTTCAAGAAGCCTGCAACTCCAGTCGACCCCAGGTTTACAGTGGTATGCCATCATTGTAACCGGATTGGACATGTCAAGAAGGATTATCGTGTACTGTTGAACCAGTGTTTGGCATGCGGGGCACCTGGTCATATTGCAAGGAACTGCCCTCGTCGCACTGGCAATTCTGCGACCCAACCTATGGTAGCATCAGGATCGACCCAACAGAGACCGCCTATAGCCCTTTAGCGTCAAGTTCCTCAACAGGCCAATCCCGAACGTAGCCAGCACCAAAATTACTCTATAGTCACCGAGGAAGTTAGGGACAATGAGCCAGTGATGAACGATGACGTTTGAACCCTAACTATCATCGCACTTAGTGATTTATATCTTGTGCTTATCCTTACTTGTCGCTTCTTAGATGTATCTTTCACTTCTACCGTTACCATTTCGTCTATCATGTTTGTTCTTTTCTAGGTGATGTTTTGATTGTAATTGTTTCGATCTTAGACTTTTTCAATTCAGAAGTTACCTTTCCTATACATGTCCCTTCCTTCCTTAAAACTCTGATCCTTCGTCTATCAGGCTTTTCCTTGACCATACCTAACTTAGGAAATTCCGAGGACGGAACTATTCTAAGGTGGGTAGGATGTAACGACCTGTTTTCATAGTCGTGTTTAACTGTTGTGTACGTTTCTTTTTACTTCCTTGATTCAGTTATTTTCGTCCGAGTGGATTTTTCGTCCGTGCGTCGACGCGAGCGCGTCGCGATTTTCAATTTTACCATAGCGTAATTTTTATCTGTTAAATCGTAATTATTTTTAATTAAAACGTTAATTATTATTTGCTACTAAATGATTTTTAATCACTTTTAACTAAAAGTTAATTTCTAATTAACTTATTATTTTTACTAATTACATTGACTAATTAGTTTTTACTATTTACGAATTGCTTTCAATAATTATGTCTTACAAATAAATTTTACTAGGTTACTTTTACCATTACGAATTGTGCTTACCAATTTCATTAACTTATTACTTTTAACCAAATTATTTTTACTAAATTACTTTTACTAATAACTTTTCCTAAACTACATTTACCCTGTTACTTTTACCCTAAACCTAATGCAATTCCCACCCAGATGTTGGTGAGATCCAATGTCCAACATCAACATTTCATCAGCCCATACCTCTAACCATCCTCTTAAACCTGTCTCCTCCCCTTCTCGTTCTTAAACCAACCTATAGGAACATCAACCCAGCAACGGCAACATCAACAACTAGCAGCAACATCCACACCACCAGCCTACATCATTCCCCCTTACAATCCAAATCAAACAAACCAGATTACAATACCAAAATCAACCAAATAAGAAACCCCAAAACAATCCCAAATCGAACCCCCAAATCAACCCAATCAACCCTCCTCGCCTCGCGTCTACAGCCCCGACCACCGCGCGATCGCCGCATCTCCGATCTCCGAAGCGCGCCGCCTGGAAGCCCGGAAGCCCGCCGTCGGTTCGTGTGCCCTAGCCCGATCGCCGTCGATCCGCCCCGAGCCCTCGATCGCGCCGCCCCGAGCCCGATCTCCTCGCCGTGCCTAGGATCCATCGCCATCCGCCTTCGAGAAGCCGCGCCGCCGCGTCGGATCAGCGCCGCCCCGACCCCAGCGCTCGCCGCCACCTCGGATTGCCGCCTCCACCTGCCCTTACGCCGCAGCGCCGCCCCGAGATCCCGATCGCCGTCCGCCGCCGCTCCGATCCGCCGTGACCGCCTCCGATCCGCCGTGCCCGAGATCCCGATCGCCCCTGCGCGCGGAAACAAAAAAAGTGGGAACGGAAAGAACGAGACAGTGAATAAGGAAGGGGGCAATAAATGTAAGTAAGATATTTATAAGTTTTATTATTATTATTATTATTATTATTATTATTAAGTTTATAAAGTTTATTATTATAAGGTTTTAAGTTAAAGTATTATAACTTATTTAAGTAAATTATTTGTGTAAGTAATAAAGTTATCTGGTTAGTAAATTTATTTAAATAAGTTTTAAATTAAGGTTAAGTTACTGATTTTGTTAGATTAATAAACTAAGTTAAGTTAGCTTAACTAAACTATCATCACTAGTTAAGTTGTTAATAATTTCCGTTATAATAGCAATTAGGTAAATGTTAGTGAATTAGTTTAACTGGATGTTGACCATTAAACTGATATCACAAACCCGATTTCGCAGATTAATCCGTGCCTATCTTACGATCCCATGGGCATCCAAAACTCGCATCGGTTCAGGCAAGTACTTACCCCTTGCAAGTATATTACTTTCTACAAACTTTTTCAAAGGCGCAAGTATTTAACACCCACCAGTTTGAAACTATCTGCTCAGACTTTGCGACTGAATGACTAAACATTGCTAACAACTTTTCAGTATGTCGTTTAAGCTTTAGTGACATGGTTGGCTGTCTTACTAACATTGATATTGAAATGATCTCATTGTTTGTATACCTTCAATTGCGAAATGTACACTATCGATGTAATGTGATAATGGGCCTTCGGGCAAATTACGGACTATTGTGCCTTTAGGCAACTCCGGACTATTGAGCCTTCGGGCATTACGGATATTGGGCCCGCGGAGCATTAACGGAACGTTGCCATACGGCAAACATTGAACTACGGATACACTATGGACACTTTGGGTGGGGTAGTCCAATGTAGTAGAGGTCGGGATACTGGGTTGCACTCGACTGGTTAACTTGACCGACACCTGGCCGGATCGGTAAGTATAGAGTCACGGGTAGCTCCCCTTTGGCTTGAGTGTAATGCTCGGCACCTCCCCCCTCAGACACTGGGCTTGTCACTAGATAGGAGATTGATTGATGCACTCTTTTACCTCTGCTGGTACTATGGTGTAACCTGCTAAACTTATTGTCCTGCTTATTGATGTACACTACGCTTGCCATACTTATTGCTATACACACTACACTTGTCATGCCGGTTACTTTACACACTACACCTTGTCTTGATCGTTACTTTGCGCACTGCACTTTGCCTGCTCACTACTTTATATACTACACTTGCTATGTTCACCACTTGCAGACCACATATTGCCATTTTTACTGTACGCACTACACCTTGACATGTTATCACTACACCTTGCCATGTCTACTTTCCACACTACACATTGCATGCTCACTACTCTGTACACCACACCTTGCTACACTTGCATGTTTTATTACGCTACCTTACTTTTCTTGGTTGTGCACCGTGGTGTTTTCCTCGCCCTTAAAATCATTTGCAAACTTTATTATTATCTTGCCGAGGATCATTTTATTACTAACGTTTTAAATCTTGCCGAGCGACCCTCGCTGACGTATATTTCCTTGTCTGTGAAATATACGTTAGGTCTTGAGCAGAGTTCACCGAAGAGTTCTTTTGGAAAATGAGCAGGAGGACCAAGAGAACCAGGAGCACGAGACCCACTGCTGAGGACGGCATTCTTTCGCAGTGCTGCATTAAAAGTTTAATACTTGTTGTATTCCTTCAGGTGTATTTTATATTCCATGTAACTGTTGTAATGGCCATGCTAGGCCTTAATTCTTTGTGTACATGTAATCTGGATGTTGAGTGTAATAATGCCATTATTTGTTGTTCCGATTGTTCGCAAGCAAGAACCTGCCAAGTAGTCACACACAGACGCTTATTGTGCTTAAGTCAAAGAAGGAAGAAAAAAAGTACTTCTTCTTTGCTTTAAGCACATGCGGTCCCGTTCGCGTCCTCGCCCCCAAGTATAATGGGAAGCGGGGCTTGACAGCCACTCTCGTTGCCAGACCGGGTTTGGGAGGAGGTCACCATGGACTTCATCGACGGGCTGCCGAAATCGGAGGGGTACTCAGTGATCAAGGTGGTGGTTGATAGGCTGAGCAAGTATGCACATTTCGTGGCGTTGAGGCACCCGTACTCAGCAGTGACATTAGCAACATAATTCATCAGGGAGGTGGTCCGATTTCATGGGATACCGGAGGCGATCGTTACAGATAGGGACTGGGTTTTTCTCAGCCACTTTTGGAAAGAGCTTTTCAAGATGCAGGGGACAAAGCTGAAGCGAAGCCCGGCGTACCATCCACAGACAGATGGCCAGACGGAGGTCGTCAACAGGAGTATCGAGACATATTTCTGTTGTTTAGCATCGGATGCGTCGAAGCAGTGGGCCAAGTGGTTGGCATGTGCCGAGTATTGGTACAATACTTCGTTCCATACGGCGGCTCAGACCACTCCTTTCAGGGCGTTGTACGGGAGAGACCCCCCGCATTTGCTACATTACGGTCGGGGTTCCACACTAGTCTCTCAGGTGGACCAGCTGTTAGAAGAGAGGGGACCAGATGCTTCAGGAGTTGAAGCATCATTTGTTGCGAGCGCAACAGCTGATGAAGGCCCAAGCTGACGGGCACAGGCGGGACATTCAGTTTACAGAGGGTGGCATGGTGTATTTGAAGCTTCACCCTTACAGACAGAAATCATTGGCTCACAGAAGGAACGAGAAGCTGTCTCCTTGTTACTTTGGCCCTTACGAGGTGGAGCTGTGCATTGGACAAGTGGCTTATCGGCTGAGGTTACCACCAAATTCAGCGATCCACCATGTATTTCATGTTTCCCAGCTGAGGTGCGCCATAAGAGACCACACGACATCTTCCTCGCTACCACCTATGTTGACAACTGATATGGAGGTGCTTTTGGAGCCGTCAGAGGTGATAGGAATTTGTCAGGGGCAGACAGGAGAGCGCGAGGTTCTGGTTAGGTGGTCGGGCCTACTAGACTATGAAACGACGTAGGAGCCTTACGACGTCATTGAGCAGAGATTTCCCGATTTCCACCTTGAGTACAAGGTGGTTCTTTTGGGGGAGTAATGATGAGATTATTACATATCAGCGGAGAAGACGCAAGGCGAGATCAGGGGAGCAAAATTAGTCATCGGGCAATTTTGGAATGTTTTGGGCAGATTTAGTAATTTCCATTTTTGGAAGGTTTTGGCTGATTTAGTAGTTTTCCTTTTATGACCAGATCTGCTCCTATATATGTTTAGGGCAGCCGTCAATTATTTTCATGGAAATTTTTGAGCGATAAACCCTAATCTTAGAGTGATAGTTCTTAGATCTAGTGAGAGTTAGTAGTTAGTCGTAGATCTATTGTAGAGAGTCGGCTCCCTCTCGAAAGGGGTCGTTTATCTTGCATTTCCTTCGATTCCAATAAAAATTCCCTAATTTCAGCCCTAAATCCTATCATCATGCAAAGTAGGCAGAACGTCCAAATCTTTGCACAGTTATAGCATACTGTCGTGCCAAAAACGACATGACCGTGTCGATACACAGACATGAGTTTTGGGCTATTTCTGAAGCCCAGTCGGGTTGGAACTCTTAAGGGTATAAATACTCATTTTGTAAAGATAAAAGAACCCATTTTTTCTAGGTTTTTACATTGTATTTTTTGGGGCAACTCTTTGTTCTTTGGAGATACTTTTTGCAACTCTTTTGTGGATTGAAGATTGAAGAATCTCTAGTTCTACTTCCTTTATCAATCAATAAGTTCTCTATTCCCTCTCTTTATTTTGATGATGTCTCAATTTATTTGTTTCATTGATCTTGATATAAATTGTGCATAGATCTCTGGTCTAGGATTGAGTTAAACCTATCATGGATTGAATTACGAATTGATATCTATTTTTCTTAAATTATTGAACTTTAAGTTAGGGTTTTGTCATGAATGTTCTTATTATCAATTTTGTTCTTGATTTGCCTTTGAGTCTAAACCATGGACGAAAGGTGTGGTTTTTATTCGATAGGCTATTGGTTTCTACTCATTTAATATTATCATCAACATTTGGATTTTAAATTAGATATCATTGACAAAGACTGAAGTTCTCCCACGAAAGTAGGCGAGAACAGATGTTGGAAATTTATTTATTGTTGGTTCTTAATGCATTTATTGTGTTTTGATTGCCATGACAGCAGGTATCATCTCATGATAGATAGGCCTTTTACGCTTCGACAAAAGGTTCTAGGTATTGATTAAGGAACAATAATCTCACCCTAGCGTTGGTTCAATGATTTGATTTTGAGATCATTTTATATTCAATTCATGATAGCATGGATATTTAACTCTAGCATTTTCTCATATTGATATTCTTCATTGCGACTATCTTCTCCCCCTGAACGGAATTTGTGTAGCTAACTCGTAATCTAGAATTGGCTATTGATCATTAATCTTCCTGAGATCGACCCGTTTGTGCTATGATACACATACACTTGCAGTAATGATTAGACTCAACGCATATATCTCCAGAACAAGCTCCATCACAAAATCAAGCAAACATAGAGTAACAACAGTGCACAAAGTTATAATGAAGCTCAAAACAGTACCTTGAGTAACTGCGGTGCACATATGAAATACTAAGCTCAAAACAGCAGTGCACATGTTATACTGAAGCTCAAAACAACAATGCACAAAGTTATTTTTGCACAACTTTGGGATACCAACTTCATGATACCAAACTTCAGGATACCACACATCAAGCAAGCTACCAAGTTCAAATACACAACATGCATATCCAAAAATTCAGGATACCAAAGTCCAAACTTCCAGAATAACAAATTCAGCATGAAAAAAACCCAAGATACCAACTTGAGGATACAAAAAAATTATTTCTAGAAAACAACTTCAGGATACCTACTTCAGGATACCACACATCATGATACCATGTTCAGACTATCCAAGCATGCATAATACCAAATTTAGGATGCCAGATTCTAAATTTCTAGGATAACATATTCATATGCAAAAAATCCAGGAAACCAATTTGAAGATATAAAAAAATTATTTCTACAAAACAACTTCAAGATACCAACTTCAAAATACCACACATCATGCAAGATACCAAGTCCAGGATACCCAAACATGCATAACACCAAATTCAGAATACCAAATTTCAAATTTCTAGGATAATTAATTCAAGATAACAAATTCGGTATACAAAAAATCTAGGATGCCAACTTGAGAATATAAAAAAATTATTTCTGCAAAATAACGTCATGTTAACAAACTTCAGGATACCACACATCATGCAAGATATCAAGTTCAGGACACCCAAGAATGCATAACACGAAATTCAGGATAACAAATTCCAAAATTTCGGGATAACAAATTTGGTATGCCAAAAAAATAGGATACCAACTTGAGGATGTAAAAAAATTATTTATGCAAAAACAACTTCAAGATACCAAACTTCAAGACACCAAATTCCAAATTTTCATGGTATCAAATTCGATAACAAATTCAATATGCAAAAATCCAGGATACCAACTGTTGGCCTAAGTTAGCCCACTAACTGAGGTCAAAACTTAATTTTGATGATGCCACAATTCATATAGGTCTAATATGTCTATCTAGTGAATTTCAGGTCGAACGGAAGTCAAACAGACTTAATATGTGCAAAACAGGGCTTGCACGGCTGTGCGTGTCAGCTGGCATGGCCGTGCGTGTCAGAAAGGCCAGTGTCAAAGAAGTGCCAAAGTGACACGGCCAAGCGGGGGCCTATTACGGCCATGCCATAATTGCGTAAGAAGGGCTGAATTCTGTACAAGGCTGACACGGTCGTGTCATATTTGCGAAAGAGCATCAACGTGACAAAATTATGCAGTCATATTTCATGATTGGATGTCGCATAACTTGATATGAAATCTGCAGCCATGTTAGAAGAGGCTATATATTAAAAACTATTTAGCCATCTTCAAGTAGATGGCACCTCAAACATGAATTTCATACTTTCTTTGCATTTAATAAAAATCAGAGTTAGTATACCAAAAAATCTCAAGCTTTTCTGACCTCTGATTCATGAGCATGTAGCCTTTTGTTCTATATAACTACTTCGGCTGGGTATTTTCTATAAAGAGCTGACACGGTCTGCACGACCGGGTCATAATTGCAAAAGTTAAGAAAAAACAACCATTCAGCTGATACGGTCGTACAGAGTGCCACATGGCCGTGCCATATTTACGAAAGTTATGAAAAGGCCATTGTTCACATGACACGATCGTGCCGATTAACACACTGCCGTGCCATACAGGTTGAACTCCTCAATTACCTAGGTTCGACTGGTTTAACTGGTCAAATGTCCAGAGTTGACTTCCAATGATTGAGAGGAGTTGCTATTGATGACGAATACATATTCTCTTGGGGGTTTCTAAATAAAAGAGATCCACTCAAATCAAGAGATTTAGATTGGAGATTTGGAACTATAATTAAGGATCAAGAATTATAATTGAAGAGATATTCTTGTCCGCTATAAAAGAGAGTCACATCCCTTAGAGATGTAAGCATCTGATAGGAACAAAAAAGATCTGTTGTTTATTAAATAAAAACTGAAATAAAAGATACCGTGATCACACTTAAAGGGGTTATCACCCTCCCAAGACGCCGATTAAAGGACGTCCGCACTCTCCCGAAGAACGATGTATAATCTCACATCTATAATCAATTTTCTCTCAAAATAAAAAATAATCCCTCCCTCTAAATCACCCCATTTATTTATAATAAAACTCATACTAATTAGGTATTTAGTCAAAAAGACTAAATCACACTCCCTATTTAAAATATTGCCAAATAAAATCCTAATATTATTCTCCCGTTAAATAACACAATTCTCACATTAAATCATTTCCAAATAAGATTACGTCCACGTTCGATGCACCATCCGCATTTGTCGAACCGTCCATGTTCGATGCACCGTCCGCATTTGTCGCACCTCAATCACATCATTTCTCCACCCCCAAAGAACCACATTGTCCTCAAGGTGGTGCATGAAGTGCGCAAGATACTCATCTACGACTGGTGGTACTCGCCTCCTCCTGGATCAAAAGGCCATTCAAGGTCTCCATCGTCCTCCGCGAAGCCCGAAAAGACGCTATAGCAACCACAAGGTTCCTTGTGGACTCATCACGACATGAAACTAAGCGCAAGACCCGAATGAGCCCACTGTCTACCTATGAAGATCTGCGAGGCTCCCGAGTACCATGACAGGGCCCGCAGGTGTCCTGCAGCACAGGCGGGGGGGCCTGTCGGCCCTGTAGAGGGACTACATGGCACTGGGGACCTGTGAGGGGGCCGCTGCTACCTTCCGTATCCTTCTGATGGTCGGGATGCCTTGGATCTTCGTCGGAGTCGTCAGCTGGGTTCAGATCTGAAACTGGATCTTCTTTTTCTTGGACATCCTTCTCAAAAGAGAGGATTTTGCCATTGTCCCTTTCCAAAGCTGGCACCTTTTGTTCCGCATCCCTGCCATTGTCGTCGTCTTTATTCAGATTTGATGTCGTGTCGCCCTTCGAATGGGTCTCCACCTAAGAAAAAAATCCCATAAAATTTCATCATCTCCGAGTCAGCAGGTTCAAATAAACCAAGTGCTCAGCTTGTTCTCTATAAAGAAAAACTGTAACATTCTTTGCATCAAAAGTAAAGATCTCTGAACCTAATGCAATGCACTTTTGATAGCATTCAGTCACTAGATACCAACCCATCAATTTAACTAGACATCGTAAATGTCGAGTTCTACCCTTAGCTGTGGAAATGTTGTTGAAATGAGTTTTTGCGAGAACATAATTGTTAGCCGCCTCCTAAAAATTTTCATATCAATAAAGCATGTTCCATTCTTGTCGCAACACATCAGCTCTTTATAGCATTTCATCAAACACATGGTGATCTTCCATCTTGGTCGCAGAATCGTTGTGCCCTGATACCAAATTGATGGGAACCAAAAAGATCTGATTTTTATTAAATAAAAACTGAAATAAAAAATACCTTGATCACACTTAAAGGGGCGTCACCACCCTCACAAGACACCGATTAAAGAGGACGTCTGCACTCTCCCAAAGAACGAGGGATAATCTCACCTCTACAATCAATTCTCTCAAAATAAAACATAATCACTTCTCTCTAGATCTCCACCTGTATTTATAATAAAACTCCTACTAATTAGGTATTTAGTCAAAAAGAATAAATCACCCTCTGTTTAAAATAATGCCAAATAAAGTCCTAATATTTTTCTCTCATTAAATGACACGATTCTCGCATTAAATCATTTCCAAATGAGATCGCGTCCACGTTCGATACACGGTCCGCATTCGTCGCATCGTTCGCATTTGTCGAACCGTTCGCATTCGTCGCACCCCAATCGTATCAGCATCCTAACAAAAATTCCAGAGATTAATCATCCTCCTTGCTAGCCGACTTCATCTTCTCCATCCAAGCATCTAGAGTTGATCAAAAAAGAAGAATGAAGAAGATTTGCAGACGTGAAGCTGAAAAGTTGATATCTTTCTCTACAAACATCACAGTCAAGCACGGTTTGCGTTTACGTGATCATCACGATACGATCTATGCCATGGTGATATTTTTTAATTTTATTTTCAGCTTTGGTATGAGATTGTACTTGTAAAATAGCTTCACTCAGTAGCTATCTTTAAGTGATAAATTCTGGAACGATAATTTGTACGGTTTGATCACCACCCAGAAGAGTGATCAAGGTGTATCCTTTTTAGTTATAAAAATGGGTTCGAAATCCTCTGGATTGAAGTCGGAGCAGAGGCGGGTAGCCACTCCGTTGAAAGTATTTGTCTTGTGTGATACTCTGATTATTGGGTTGTTTATTCTGTGCTTAAAATTTTAATTTGTGACACACACTATTCACCCCCTTTTAGGGTGTTTTTCAATTGGTATCAGAGCGGATTTCTTTGGACTCGAAGTCTAGTGAAATTTCGATCCGATGCCACAAATTCAATATACTGATCCCAATGATCACCATAACCAAAAAGAAGGCCAATCGAATTTACGATCACCTTTATTGATGAAATCGATGATAACTATTGGAAACAACGAATGTCCAACCACATTAAGGGTATTGATATAGCTTTATAGAGAATAGTCAGTGAGGGCTTCACCTTAGTAGAAAAACACACACCGGAGCAACAAAAAGAGAATGATCGGTTAGAGAATCTAAACGCTAAGGCCATAAGCATCTTGTATTGTGGCCTTAATAAAAACGAATATAACTGTATTAGTTCTTGTCCTATTGCTAAGGATACTTGGACAAGTTTAGAAGTCACTAATGAGGAGACATCCAAAGTGAAGAAAACATGCACTCGTATGCTATTGTAAAATGAATTTTGCTATGCTTCTTAATGAAACTATTGATGCCATATTCTCTCGTTTTGCAGATATCGTAAATCCATTGAAGGCGCTTGGAAAGGATATTCCAGAGGAAGACTTGGTTGGCAAAGTCTTATATTCACCATCTAGAAACTAGATCCAAAAGAGAACAGTAATTGAGGAAGCATATGACCTGGCAACCATCACTTTCAAGCAACTCATGCAAAAGTTGATGGCATACGAAGTGCAAATGAAAATGATCACTGTAGAGGCGCCAAAAGAGGATGAAAAGCCTCTAAAAGTGGAGAAGAGTGAAAAGACGCTATAGCAACCACAAGGTTCCTTGTGGACTCATCACGACATGAAACTAAGCGCAAGACCCGAATGAGCCCACTGTCTACCTATGAAGATCTGCGAGGCTCCCGAGTACCATGACAGGGCCCGCAGGTGTCCTGCAGCACAGGCGGGGGGGCCTGTCGGCCCTGTAGAGGGACTACATGGCACTGGGGACCTGTGAGGGGGCCGCTGCTACCTTCCGTATCCTTCTGATGGTCGGGATGCCTTGGATCTTCGTCGGAGTCGTCAGCTGGGTTCAGATCTGAAACTGGATCTTCTTTTTCTTGGACATCCTTCTCAAAAGAGAGGATTTTGCCATTGTCCCTTTCCAAAGCTGGCACCTTTTGTTCCGCATCCCTGCCATTGTCGTCGTCTTTATTCAGATTTGATGTCGTGTCGCCCTTCGAATGGGTCTCCACCTAAGAAAAAAATCCCATAAAATTTCATCATCTCCGAGTCAGCAGGTTCAAATAAACCAAGTGCTCAGCTTGTTCTCTATAAAGAAAAACTGTAACATTCTTTGCATCAAAAGTAAAGATCTCTGAACCTAATGCAATGCACTTTTGATAGCATTCAGTCACTAGATACCAACCCATCAATTTAACTAGACATCGTAAATGTCGAGTTCTACCCTTAGCTGTGGAAATGTTGTTGAAATGAGTTTTTGCGAGAACATAATTGTTAGCCGCCTCCTAAAAATTTTCATATCAATAAAGCATGTTCCATTCTTGTCGCAACACATCAGCTCTTTATAGCATTTCATCAAACACATGGTGATCTTCCATCTTGGTCGCAGAATCGTTGTGCCCTGATACCAAATTGATGGGAACCAAAAAGATCTGATTTTTATTAAATAAAAACTGAAATAAAAAATACCTTGATCACACTTAAAGGGGCGTCACCACCCTCACAAGACACCGATTAAAGAGGACGTCTGCACTCTCCCAAAGAACGAGGGATAATCTCACCTCTACAATCAATTCTCTCAAAATAAAACATAATCACTTCTCTCTAGATCTCCACCTGTATTTATAATAAAACTCCTACTAATTAGGTATTTAGTCAAAAAGAATAAATCACCCTCTGTTTAAAATAATGCCAAATAAAGTCCTAATATTTTTCTCTCATTAAATGACACGATTCTCGCATTAAATCATTTCCAAATGAGATCGCGTCCACGTTCGATACACGGTCCGCATTCGTCGCATCGTTCGCATTTGTCGAACCGTTCGCATTCGTCGCACCCCAATCGTATCAGCATCCTAACAAAAATTCCAGAGATTAATCATCCTCCTTGCTAGCCGACTTCATCTTCTCCATCCAAGCATCTAGAGTTGATCAAAAAAGAAGAATGAAGAAGATTTGCAGACGTGAAGCTGAAAAGTTGATATCTTTCTCTACAAACATCACAGTCAAGCACGGTTTGCGTTTACGTGATCATCACGATACGATCTATGCCATGGTGATATTTTTTAATTTTATTTTCAGCTTTGGTATGAGATTGTACTTGTAAAATAGCTTCACTCAGTAGCTATCTTTAAGTGATAAATTCTGGAACGATAATTTGTACGGTTTGATCACCACCCAGAAGAGTGATCAAGGTGTATCCTTTTTAGTTATAAAAATGGGTTCGAAATCCTCTGGATTGAAGTCGGAGCAGAGGCGGGTAGCCACTCCGTTGAAAGTATTTGTCTTGTGTGATACTCTGATTATTGGGTTGTTTATTCTGTGCTTAAAATTTAATTTGTGACACACACTATTCACCCCCTTTTAGGGTGTTTTTCAATTGGTATCAGAGCGGATTTCTTTGGACTCGAAGTCTAGTGAAATTTCGATCCGATGCCACAAATTCAATATACTGATCCCAATGATCACCATAACCAAAAAGAAGGCCAATCGAATTTACGATCACCTTTATTGATGAAATCGATGATAACTATTGGAAACAACGAATGTCCAACCACATTAAGGGTATTGATATAGCTTTATAGAGAATAGTCAGTGAGGGCTTCACCTTAGTAGAAAAACACACACCGGAGCAACAAAAAGAGAATGATCGGTTAGAGAATCTAAACGCTAAGGCCATAAGCATCTTGTATTGTGGCCTTAATAAAAACGAATATAACTGTATTAGTTCTTGTCCTATTGCTAAGGATACTTGGACAAGTTTAGAAGTCACTAATGAGGAGACATCCAAAGTGAAGAAAACATGCACTCGTATGCTATTGTAAAATGAATTTTGCTATGCTTCTTAATGAAACTATTGATGCCATATTCTCTCGTTTTGCAGATATCGTAAATCCATTGAAGGCGCTTGGAAAGGATATTCCAGAGGAAGACTTGGTTGGCAAAGTCTTATATTCACCATCTAGAAACTAGATCCAAAAGAGAACAGTAATTGAGGAAGCATATGACCTGGCAACCATCACTTTCAAGCAACTCATGCAAAAGTTGATGGCATACGAAGTGCAAATGAAAATGATCACTGTAGAGGCGCCAAAAGAGGATGAAAAGCCTCTAAAAGTGGAGAAGAGTGAAAAGACGCTATAGCAACCACAAGGTTCCTTGTGGACTCATCACGACATGAAACTAAGCGCAAGACCCGAATGAGCCCACTGTCTACCTATGAAGATCTGCGAGGCTCCCGAGTACCATGACAGGGCCCGCAGGTGTCCTGCAGCACAGGCGGGGGGGGCCTGTCGGCCCTGTAGAGGGACTACATGGCACTGGGGACCTGTGAGGGGGCCGCTGCTACCTTCCGTATCCTTCTGATGGTCGGGATGCCTTGGATCTTCGTCGGAGTCGTCAGCTGGGTTCAGATCTGAAACTGGATCTTCTTTTTCTTGGACATCCTTCTCAAAAGAGAGGATTTTGCCATTGTCCCTTTCCAAAGCTGGCACCTTTTGTTCCGCATCCCTGCCATTGTCGTCGTCTTTATTCAGATTTGATGTCGTGTCGCCCTTCGAATGGGTCTCCACCTAAGAAAAAAATCCATAAAATTTCATCATCTCCGAGTCAGCAGGTTCAAATAAACCAAGTGCTCAGCTTGTTCTCTATAAAGAAAAACTGTAACATTCTTTGCATCAAAAGTAAAGATCTCTGAACCTAATGCAATGCACTTTTGATAGCATTCAGTCACTAGATACCAACCCATCAATTTAACTAGACATCGTAAATGTCGAGTTCTACCCTTAGCTGTGGAAATGTTGTTGAAATGAGTTTTTGCGAGAACATAATTGTTAGCCGCCTCCTAAAAATTTTCATATCAATAAAGCATGTTCCATTCTTGTCGCAACACATCAGCTCTTTATAGCATTTCATCAAACACATGGTGATCTTCCATCTTGGTCGCAGAATCGTTGTGCCCTGATACCAAATTGATGGGAACCAAAAAGATCTGATTTTTATTAAATAAAAACTGAAATAAAAAATACCTTGATCACACTTAAAGGGGCGTCACCACCCTCACAAGACACCGATTAAAGAGGACGTCTGCACTCTCCCAAAGAACGAGGGATAATCTCACCTCTACAATCAATTCTCTCAAAATAAAACATAATCACTTCTCTCTAGATCTCCACCTGTATTTATAATAAAACTCCTACTAATTAGGTATTTAGTCAAAAAGAATAAATCACCCTCTGTTTAAAATAATGCCAAATAAAGTCCTAATATTTTTCTCTCATTAAATGACACGATTCTCGCATTAAATCATTTCCAAATGAGATCGCGTCCACGTTCGATACACGGTCCGCATTCGTCGCATCGTTCGCATTTGTCGAACCGTTCGCATTCGTCGCACCCCAATCGTATCAGCATCCTAACAAAAATTCCAGAGATTAATCATCCTCCTTGCTAGCCGACTTCATCTTCTCCATCCAAGCATCTAGAGTTGATCAAAAAAGAAGAATGAAGAAGATTTGCAGACGTGAAGCTGAAAAGTTGATATCTTTCTCTACAAACATCACAGTCAAGCACGGTTTGCGTTTACGTGATCATCACGATACGATCTATGCCATGGTGATATTTTTTAATTTTATTTTCAGCTTTGGTATGAGATTGTACTTGTAAAATAGCTTCACTCAGTAGCTATCTTTAAGTGATAAATTCTGGAACGATAATTTGTACGGTTTGATCACCACCCCTTTTTAGTTATAAAAATGGGTTCGAAATCCTCTGGATTGAAGTCGGAGCAGAGGCGGGTAGCCACTCCGTTGAAAGTATTTGTCTTGTGTGATACTCTGATTATTGGGTTGTTTATTCTGTGCTTAAAATTTTAATTTGTGACACACACTATTCACCCCCTTTTAGGGTGTTTTTCAATTGGTATCAGAGCGGATTTCTTTGGACTCGAAGTCTAGTGAAATTTCGATCCGATGCCACAAATTCAATATACTGATCCCAATGATCACCATAACCAAAAAGAAGGCCAATCGAATTTACGATCACCTTTATTGATGAAATCGATGATAACTATTGGAAACAACGAATGTCCAACCACATTAAGGGTATTGATATAGCTTTATAGAGAATAGTCAGTGAGGGCTTCACCTTAGTAGAAAAACACACACCGGAGCAACAAAAAGAGAATGATCGGTTAGAGAATCTAAACGCTAAGGCCATAAGCATCTTGTATTGTGGCCTTAATAAAAACGAATATAACTGTATTAGTTCTTGTCCTATTGCTAAGGATACTTGGACAAGTTTAGAAGTCACTAATGAGGAGACATCCAAAGTGAAGAAAACATGCACTCGTATGCTATTGTAAAATGAATTTTGCTATGCTTCTTAATGAAACTATTGATGCCATATTCTCTCGTTTTGCAGATATCGTAAATCCATTGAAGGCGCTTGGAAAGGATATTCCAGAGGAAGACTTGGTTGGCAAAGTCTTATATTCACCATCTAGAAACTAGATCCAAAAGAGAACAGTAATTGAGGAAGCATATGACCTGGCAACCATCACTTTCAAGCAACTCATGCAAAAGTTGATGGCATACGAAGTGCAAATGAAAATGATCACTGTAGAGGCGCCAAAAGAGGATGAAAAGCCTCTAAAAGTGGAGAAGAGTGAAAAGAATTTGGCTTTAAAGGTAACAAATTTTCATCAAGATTCGACGAATGAGGCAGACGATGAAGACCGCCCTTGCTGTCAAAGGACTAACTAACTTTCTACGATACAATAAAAGAAAAATAGAAATATGTGGGGGTAATAGGAAGAAAATAGGAGGTGATGAAGAGAGCTCTATTCCACGGTGCTGCAGAGGTACTAAGCAAGGACACTTGAAAGTTAATTGCCCTCTTCTAAAGAGCAAATGAAAAGAAAAGCTTGTTGATGGAGGAAAGGGGACGCCCAAGCGAGGAATGATGGCTATATGGGACTACAATGATGCGGAGGAACTCTCTGATGATGACGCTACGGAGAACAATGGAACTTACTTCATGGCAAGAGGTGGAAAGTTAAGCTCTAAACCGAGCAAGTATAATTTTGAAGAGAGTGTATATAAGTAAAGACATGTTTTCTGATATGGATGATGCCTATGAATATCTAGTTGAACTCTTTAAGAGCATGTCACCTAAATTTGTTAAATTAAAAAAATTATGTGATTCCTTACAAGAGCAACTAGCTAGTGTACACATGAGAGAGATAAACGATACATCAAATGGAAAGAGCTAAAATAGATAATGATAACATAGACGACACCCAATTAGAGATCAAAATCTTAGAATTAGAAGATGCTAATAGAAAATTGGCTAGGTTAGAGCTTGATAACTCCATCTTGCTAAAGATTAAAAAGAAGAGTACCACTTTAAATTCTATAGTCTGAAATTTAAATTTTAAATCAAAAGGTCTCTAGCTACGAAGAAAAATTAGAAGAGCTTGAGAAAGAAAAATCTAATTTGGTTAAAGGGAAAAACGTAGCTAGTGAATTGGAAATAAGCGAAAAAGAGAAAACATATGAGGCTAAGATTAGTGAGCTTAAAAGTGAAAATCAAAGTCTTAGCACCATAATAAAAAAATTTATCCAAAGGAGCTTCAATGAAATGATCACTGGGCTTAACGATCAATCTAGCAAATATGGTCTAGAATTCAAAAAGAAGGAACCTAATAATAATCTTGGAAGACCATCGAGAAGAATTTGGCTAGAAACCTAAGCATTCCATATTGCATGCATGACGATCACACGTCTTCTACTAATGACATGCCAATGTTACTTGTATTTATTTTTTTGTTAACCCCAAATGCTTAACCATCCTCAAAAATTTGATCGCTACTTTCATCATATATGGGTTCCAAAGAAATGATTTTAGGAAATCATGTCAGTTTTTTTTAGGAAAATGATTTTCGGAACCTCTCAAAAATTTGCTTGCTAGGAGTCACCACAGACTCCCCAAAGCATCTTTCTGTGTTTCTTCTGAATTCCACATAGTTCAATATACTTGGGAAACTACTACTTTCATCTTAATCAGGGGCATCCGAATTTGACAAAAACTGGGAAAAAGAGAATTTGTGGTCCAAGTCCTTTTCTTCCCCCAATTGAGGGCAACATCTGCAGCACGAGATATTTTATTGTTTTTAGGTTTTTTTGGGGTCTCCGGGGAGATAAGCGTACGCATGTAGCAATCATTGAGTTAACAGATACAACAGATACAGCTCGTGTATCCTTATTCTCCTCTAATTTTAGTCAGTTTAAACTGATTTCAGGTTGTATATTGGCCTCCGGCTGAAATAAATGTTGTGGGATTCTGATGATTACCATGCGTGCATTTGAAGATGGAATGAATGAAAATAGCTCTTTCAAGAAAAAGTATTTATGAAACATGATGTCAACAGAACTCGATAATTATATCAAAAGAAGCAGGTGATTGAGCTCCCGACACTCGTGTTGGAAGCTTTGTTTGCAACTGTAAACAACAGACGGTCATGTTACCTGTATATCACAACAGCCCAGCGTATTAACGACCGGAGTTTGGGGTTGAGGTCCTAGCTTCGGCTCATCTGATGCTCAAATTAGAATTAGAATCTGTATAAGATAATAAGAAACATCATAGTAAAGAGAGATCGTTTGAAAATGAGAATAAGTACATACTCCCTTGAGGGAGAGTGTTATTTATAAGAGAAGCCAAATGATATTTTAATAAATGTACATGTATAATATACCCCTTATTGAGCAGATCGGGTCCTTTAGGGCTACTTGTAAATTGGAACGTTATGCATTTTGTTGAGCTAGGCTCATGTGCTGTTTAGATGGTATATTAAAGTATAAGGCAATCCTAGGAAATTCTAGACGAAACATGGAATCATATCAAATATAATTTCCTAAAAAGGCAGAAAAGATGAATAGCTACTGCCCACCTGAAAATGTGGAGGGGTTGCTGCAGCTCAGAGTCGCCGGCAAACAGTGGCTGGGTTGTAACCAGTTCAGCTAGATTTCGATAACACAAGGGAACAAAGTTAGCTTAGAAATACATTATTATGGAACTAGTCAGCTTTTACATAGAATAGCACAACGTACCAAATATGCAGCCCACCGACCAAATGTCAGAATCTACATCAACCGAGGAACATGTAAAGAAATAGTGGCAGATGTAACCCCACACCCACCCACCCACCCACACACACACCCCCCCCCCCCAAAAAAAAATGATGAAATTGACTTGGTACCATCTTAAAAGGGCTCATACGTCATGAGTGCACTTCTTGACAGGAACGGTGATCCGCTATCATCAGCATTATCGTCTTGCGATCCATTAGAAGGTTGTGAGGCCTCAGATCTCTGTGCAAGACACCATGTATATGGCAGAATGAGACACCCTTGCATAGTTGGTACATCAAAGTAACTCAAAATATGATAGGTAAAACAAGGAGGGGACTGGACTGCCTTCTTGACAGTCTGGAAGGCAAAAAAATTGTTTATCATCTGCTGAGAAGTGCATAAAGAGATGTTTCACAAGATATCTGTAGAAAGAATATGTCAAAAGCAAGCATATTAGTTTAGCAAAGAGCAGCAAATGAAAAAGAAATGTGAAGAAGATGCTGTAAAAAACATTAATTAGGTTATTATTCAACATAAACAAGCAACAATCACAAAAAACATCTCATTTTTTATTATCAAAATGGTAGCTTGCTGATTTTAGGTGTCTGTCAAGAACACGAACAAGTGTAGGTTAAATTGTGGTGTTTCCAGTCTTTCACTTCACACACACAGGTCGCACATAACGAAGGCCTATCAGTTTAAAGGATACACTCGACCGCTCGACCGAGAAATGTCTGCTTGGTTTGAGCGCTCGACCGAGCAATATAAACAGGGAGTTGGAGCTCTGCAGAGCAAAGCGCTCCGTCAGACGCTTGACCGAGCGAAGTATACGCTCGATCGAGCGCCCCGTTTCATCCACCCAGCAACTGCAACATCGAAGCGGCCGCTCGGCCGAGCACAGAACTCGCTCGACCGAGCGGTGCGGGGCCCAGATTTTTTAGTTGACGGTCCAGATGGGTTTCCAGGCTCGTTTTTTTGATTCCCTATTTAATCCAATGGTTGATTGGATTAGGGTTAAGGCTGATTTCGGATCTGGAAAGAGAGAAGAGCTTGAGCCACCGCCATTGAAGATTTTGTCGAGAGATTAGAGCTAGGAGTTTGTGATTGGAGTTGAGTGATTTTCTCCTTATCTCCTTTGTTTTCTTCTTCCATGAGTGAGTTTGTGAGAGCTTGTGCATCTAGCCAAGTTATTATTCACGTGAGTGGAAGAAAGTTTGTAATCTCTTTGAAGATCTCTCTGATAGTTGAATCATCTCGAAAGTTACTGGATGTATGTTGTGCGCAACCGAACCAGGGTAAACATTTTGTGTCTGCATTTTGATTGATTTGTTGCTACTTCGTTTGATACTTTACTTTACAAGATCGTAGGGATTTTGTTGGGTTATTTGAGTATCCGATTTTTGCTAGTCCTAGATTCCTGATCAGCTTTTAGGATTGGTTGTTCCGCAGGGATCTCAATTTGACGATTTATTCCCAACAAGTGGTATCAGAGCTTGTATTCTTTGTGAAGGAAGTTAGTGGCGAAGATGGTGCCGTTAGCAACTTTGAATATTGAGAAGTTCACTGTCCGGAATGATTTTCGAATCTGGCAGATGAAGGTGAAAAATGTTCTGATGCAGACGGTTTGTTACCAAATCGTATTCGATGAGGCGAATATCAATAAGGATGTGAAGGAATCCGCTAGAGCTGAGATGGAGAGAAAGGCATACATTGCGATTCAGTTGTTGTTGACAGATAATGTCCTGAGAGAGGTCTTGGATGAAGCAACGACGTCTGATATCTGGAAGAAGCTTGAGAGACTATATATGAAGAAATCATTCACGAGTCGTCTCTATCTGCTTCAGCAACTGTATACGCTTAAGATGAAGTCTGGATCCGCGGTGAAGGATCACATGGATAAATTGAACAGGATAGTGCTAGAGCTGTGGGGTATGGATGTGAAGATTGAAGATGAGCAACTTGCAGTCATCCTGTTGTGTTCATTGCCTGAGGAATATAATCAGTTTGTTCGGTCTATGATTTATAACCGAACGACTCTAACTGTGGAGGAGGTGAAGGCCTCACTTCACACTGAACAGCTATGTGGCAAGATTCAATGTAGAGATCGTGTGAGCAACCGTGAGGAGGCCGTACATGTGAGAGGTCCACAGGAAAGGAGATGAGGTCAAAGGAAGAACAATGATCGCTCTAAGTCGAGACATTCACAAGATAGATTCACGAAGATCATATGTTACAACTGTCAGCAGAATGGACATTTTGCTAACCGGTGTCCTAATAAGAATAGGAAGAAAGGCAAGTATGCCAATTAAGAGTCCGGTTCAGCATCATTGGGAATAGATGGTATGCATATCCATGATGAAGGTTGAGATCCGAAGATGTTTGCATCAGGGATTGCAGGTGAAGCAAACATTGCGTGGCTTATGGATAGTGGATGCTCATACCATATGACTCTGCATAGGAGTTGGTTCACGACATACCGTTCCAAGGAAGATGGAGGCTCAATCCTCATGGGGAACAATGCAGTGTGCAAGACTGCAGGTATTGGAACCGTCCGGATCAAGATGCATGATGGCATAGTGCGCACACTAGCCGATGGGAGGCATGTCCTAAATCTGCAGAAGAGCCTAATCTCCATAGGCGTTTTGGACAATGTTGGATGCACGACGGTCTTTGAGAAAGACCAATTGAGAGTGTCGAAATGAGCCATTGTATTGATGAAGGGAAGGAAAGTGGGAAACTTATATGCCCTTCAAGGTACCACAGTGGAAGGAGATGCAGACGTTGGCGCTACTAGCTCAAGTACTGAAGATTCAGTCAAGCTGTGGCACTATCGCTTGAGTCATCCGTGTGACAAGACTCTTGACATACTTTGGAGTAGAAAGTTGATTGATGCTACGAATGAGAGCGTTGAGTTCTGCGAGTCCTGTGTGTACGGGAAAAAGACAAAGGTGCAGTTTAACACGAGAAAGCACACTAGCAGAGGGACCGCTTGACTATGTACACACGATGTGTGGGGACCGTGTCCAAAGCCGTCAAGAGGAGCTAGATACTTTGTTCTTTTCATAGATGACTACTCCCGCAAAGTCTGGATGTACTTGATGAATACGAAGGACCAGACATTTGAGATGTCCAGAGAGTGGAAGACCATGGTAGAGAAGCAAACCGGAGGGCACATGAAGGTGTTGAGGTCCGATAATGGAGGTGAGTACACCTTGAGGGAATTTAGGAATTTCTGCAAATTCCATGGAATTTGTCGTCATTTTAGTACACCCGGAGAGATCTGCAGTCTAATGTTGTGGTGGAGCGAATGAATCGGATGTTGTTGGAGCGAGTGTGATGCTTGAGGTACTCAGCCGGCATATGTGCATGAGAGAGGCGACAAGTTGGATCCAAGAGCGAAGAAATGCATCTTCCTTGAATATGGCCACGGCGTCAAGGGATATCGCTTATGGGATACAGAAGGACAGAAAGCGATTGTAAGCCGACATATCACTTTTGATGAGGATGCAATGCTCAGGGCGGAGCATCCTCACTCAAAAGAGGATAAGTCAGTAGAGAAGGCATTGATAGACATGGTCAACCTTCCAGTCCAGCCCACTCAGCGAACAAGCAAAAAGTTGATGGTCAACGTCCCAGTTGAAGAACGTGATGAGATCCGTGTTGAGGACCATGAGCAGA
>JAULAV010006326.1:0-14380 GCA_030789695.1 Scilla litardierei
GACAGGAGAATCACCATTGCGAGTTTGATGGAGAGTTCTTGGTTCAATAGTCGCGAGCAGCAGCAACATGCGGAGGCTCGGCCGCTGCCGACGGAGGAGGGGTTGGGGGAGCCGACACGGATGAATGCATTCCATCTGATATCGCTGTCACAGGGCCTCGATCTCTCGCCTCTGTTTGAAGACAAGGGAGAGGGGATCAGGTTCACGACGAGGGAGTCGGCGAGCGGGGTGGTGGCGGTATTGGAAGGGGTGGCGGCAAGGGCGGGGGGAAGGTTCAAGGTGAGCAAGAGCTCGGCGGCGGGGGTGAGGTTAGAAGGGGAGGAGAGGGGGAGGAAGGGCGGGTTGGCGGTGGCCGCGGAGATGTTTGCGGTCGCCCCGGACGTTTTGGTGGTGGAGGTGAACAAGGCCGGAGGAGATACGATCGAGTACCGGAGATTCTGCACCGACGAGCTCCTGCCGGCGCTTAAGGACATTGTTTGGGCTTCCTCTTCTTGATTAATTTTATGAGTTAGCTTGTCTCGAACATTTTGTTTTGTTTTGTTTTATTTTCAATTTTCCCTAGATTTCGTTTTGTTTCTTCAAATTTCAATCCTTTGTGTAGTGTAGTATTGAGGTTTTTCATTTGCATTTGGCGTGCCCAGTGCTTTACATCCTTTTGAGGGGGAATCAAAATTAATTATGATGATGAAATTAGCATCAACTACTTCATATTAGACATGAAAAAAAATTCATGATACTTAAAATCCATGTATTTGATGCTTCACAACAATGCTGATATTTTAGTATGTTGGTACTTTTAGGATATTTATCTCGAGCCCCAAGCTTAAATCATGACAATATGGGAGAAAGATGTAGCGGGGCCTTTTTACATGTATCTTTATCTATGCGAATAGTAGAATATATAAAAGTTGCAGAATTTCTCAAAATTACATAAACTATAAAGGGAGTATAAAATTTAAGAGATGAATATAGAGAGAAAAAGACAATATCTCGAAAATTGCAGTACAATTCAAGATTTGCAAAAGTAAATATATTATGGAAAATTATGTATGTGTTATGAATCAACTATTTGGGGAGGAGCCCCCAACTCTTTATTTATAGGCAATATGTGAGAATACAAACATGGGCTACAAAGATATGGGCCTATCTGTAGGATAGCCCAGAATCTCAACCAACACTGTTAAATAACCGTTCACAACACTCCCCCTTATCCAGCCATAGGTGTGGACTCTGCTCATGAATACTTAAGGATTTTGAGCGTAGGAGAGTCTCACATGGGGTGAATACTTCAGGATCCTGAGTTGGTGAGATTTGCCTCGTTAAAACCTTTAGCTATGGAAAACCCAGTGGGAAAAACTATAGTTAAGGAAAAAGAGTACAAACTCTGCCAAACTCCCCCTGATCTATACAAGCACTCAAGCTTTCAGATCTCTTAGGCGTCTCATTCCAATACTATGTACAAGCTTCCTAAAAGTAGCAGTAGGAAGGGCTTTAGTGAACAAATCTGCCAAATTGTCACATGATTGCACTTGTCTGATGTCGATCTTGCCATCTCTCTGTAGATCGTGCGTCCAGAAGAACTTTGGTGAAATGTGCTTTGTTCTGTAGCCTTTGATGAAGCCATCTTATAACTGCGCTATGCAAGCAGCATTGTCCTCGAACATTGTAGTAGGCTCGAGGGCTCCAGTCTTCAGTCCGGTCGTAGACAGGATGTGGTGGACAACTGAGCGTAGCCATATGCATTCTCTGCTTGCTTCATGGATGGCAATGATCTCTGAGTGATTGGATGAGATTGCTGTCAAGGTTTGCTTGATGGATCTCCAGGAAATATGGGGAGGGGGCGAGTCTCGTCTTATCTATTCTTGTATTTTTCTTATGTATCAATCTTTTTATTCATTTTTTTA
Source organism: Scilla litardierei (assembly GCA_030789695.1). Taxonomy (NCBI): domain Eukaryota; kingdom Viridiplantae; phylum Streptophyta; class Magnoliopsida; order Asparagales; family Asparagaceae; genus Scilla; species Scilla litardierei. Next base: position 1,905 of record JAULAV010006326.1, read on the forward strand.
TTTTACAAATTTTAATTTAATTGTTATTTAAATTTAATTGTTATAGGTTTTTCAAACCAGAAATAAGTTTTTTCATTTTTATCTTCTTTAAGTTTTCCCAATTCCCACTTATCTTGACGGGTATCAAGATAAGAATCCTCGTAAACTGGGCTATCTTGTCTTCTTCGGCGGATCCCTCTTGTTCCTGTTTAGTCTTCCTCGTTTCGTAAGTTGTTTCTACATCGCTTTCTTCCGTGAATACTAATTGATAGGGCCTCATTGATAAGTGCTACAAGATCTCGTGCATTGGAACTGTAACGACTGCTTTTCATGTATCTGGATTTAATATAATATAATATATGTTTTGGTGGATTTTCTCCTCTTGTGTGGTTTTCGTCTCCGTAGTTTTCATTTTCGATCGATTCGTCGTATTTTCTCGATTCTTCCTTAGGATTGTCGATTTCGAAGTATGTCACTCGTGACGGACTTCATAACGGTCGCATCTAACTATTAGATCAAGCCTAGGAGTCTTAGGAATCGATCCCGGGGCCCCGCGCTCCGTATCGGAACTTTTCTGTGCTCATTAGCCGGTGTAAGAAGGGCCACCGACCGACTAGATGACGATCCAATCGGTCGGCAATCCTTCTTGGACCGACTAGTTTGCTTTCTAAATTTCTCAGGAGTTACTGTTTATCGTTAGTCGGTCTAAGAACGTTGGTTGACCGACTAGGTTGCAAACTAGTCGGTCAGCAATGCTTCTTGAACCGACTAACTTATCATCTTATTTTTGTATCAGCTACTGTTTACTCTTAGTCTGTCTAAGAACGTTCATCGACCGACTAGATGCCAAACTAGTCGGTCAGTACTTGTTCATGGACCGACTAACTCTAGAATCCTATTTTTGTTCAGGAGTTACTGTTTGCACTTAGTCGGTCTGCGTTGATCGACCGACCGACTAGTTGCCAAACTAGTCGGTCAGTGGTTGCTCTTTGACCGACTAACCAGTGTTAAAACCCTAATTTCTGGGCAGCCGCCAGCCCAACCTATTTATACCCAACCCAAACGACTTCTTCTTCTCCAACACGACCCAAAACCCTAAAAACTTCCCCCTTGAGCCCCCATTTTCCTCCAAGCTTCATTTCTCCATTCCAAGCCCTAAATCCATCATCCAATCCATCCATTCACCCTATCTACCTCTCACCACCCCCAAAATCTCACTAAAATCCATCAAATCCCCAAAATCCCCCAAAACCCTAGTTTCTCCAAACTTCCCCAATCCTTTCCAGATCTGGTCCTAGGGTTCCCCGGAGTGTTTCTTCCGCCTTCTCTCGGTAAGAAATCGATCTACCGTTGTTTTCTTATCCTATTGTAATTTTTATGAAACCCTAATAAAATACTTGTGTTTTGATGATTGTTCCCCATAACAGCGATTCCCCGTAGGCTAGCATCCGCGGTAACGAACTTTCGTAACCGTCATCCCCGGTGATAGGCAAGTGAAACTTGCATCTCTTGGTTTAGGCCATGTCTTAGGCCATTTCCATTGCATTAGCGTAAAAGAGACTAAACGGTGAAAGGATAGCCGTTTAGACGCCATTGACCTAGCTTGACAACGAAGCTTGGTCCGTCACCCTCCTCATGCTCATATGTCACGTTTAAATTCCATTAACGGTACGCAATTATCTGTTCATGGCATTGCATAGTGATTATTTATCGTGATTGCGTAGCACACGCTACAATCCCATGTTTCATGGCTCGTGTTCCAGAAGCGAGCCCTGTAGTTGGAAACCCCAACGCTCGAATGTCAACACACACTTATTTTCCTGGCTCGTGACCAGAAGCGAGCATAATGAGTTGGAAACCCCAACGCTCGTCACATGTGGGTGGGGTAAGAGATAAGCGGACTGAGCCCGAGTGGCTTGATCAGCCACTCCGGCCAGCAGGTGAAATCTCTAGTGTTTCAGTGTTGATAGTGATAGAGATAAACGAGCTGGCCAGTAAGTGGACTCTCTATGCACTAAGTGTTAAGTGTTAAGTGTTAAGTGTTAAGTGTTAAGTGATAAGTGATAAGTGATAAGTGATAAGTGATAAGTGATTAGTGATTTGTGAATTGGTAGCTTTTGCTACACCGTGCATGCTTGTCACTCTTTCAAACTGTTGCATCATATTCAACTGTCACGCCATTGTTTAACAATTAAATGCTAGGTTGTTAGTCACTTTCAGTTTCCTTGCCCAAGTCTTTTTAGACTTGCTGACATGTGCCCCTCTCTCTTTTGGGTGACGCATGTTAGACCTTGAGCCTGAGTTGCCAGCTGAGGGTGAGGTGTTTGCGGACGCCGAGCTTGAGCCCGTGTTGGACGGGGAGTACGTGGACACTGGGGACCAGTCCTAGTGTCTCCGTTGTGTTTTATTTTTGTTAGACAGTTGTTTTGTTATCGGTGCGTAGCACCTATACTTTGTTGTTGTCGTTGTTTTTGTTGGCCTTGTTCTGGGCCTTTAGACTCTTTTCTTTTAGCCTGGTGGCTTTTCTGTGATGTTGAATATTTTGTGGACAAACTTTGGGATTGGTATTTCATATCCGTCTCATATTATTATTATTGTTGTTGTTTCGATTGCAATTACAGGGACCTGCTTATACTAAATTGACGCTTATCGGGTTTGGGGCTTCACCGCTCCACTCCCGTGCGGACCTTTTCACGTCTCGCCTCCATTTTAGGGAAGCGGGTCGTGACAGGTTTTAGTGGTGGCCCATGCAGGTCTCCTCTGTAATTGCGATTATCGGGATGACAATAATAATGCAAGATTGTCCAACAAATAAGTTCGACATCTGAGCCCTAAGCTGTGAGTCTAATTGTTTCGTTTTCTGCGTCATTAGATGGCAGGAAGGCGAATCACCCGTGGTGGTGGTAGTGGTGCGTCCCCTCATGACGAGGAGCCTGAGCGGGAGCCCACTAATGGAGAGATGATGCGGATGATGTTGCAGATGATGCAAGTTCAGCAGGGTGTGCTTCTGCAGGTGCAGAATGCTCCGGTGACTCGAGCTGCTCGGGTGGTGGAAGCCCCTCGCCCTGAGCCCGGGGCGAAGCAGTTCCGAGAGCTGGGTCCTGCGTATTTTGATGGAACCGAAGGTCCACTAGCTGCTGATGAATGGATGAGGAATATCGAGGACAATCTGAAGATGTCCAAGGTCAACGAAGTTAGTTGGGTTGACTTGGCGAAGCGCCAGCTGAAGGATAACGCCAGGAATTGGTGGGATGCTGAAGAAAAGATGTTGGTAGAGCCGATCGTCTGGGCTACCTTCAAGGCCAGATTTGATGGTGAGTTCTTCCCGAAGGCTGCCAGGGAAGAGATGCTGCAGCGTTTTATCGATCTGAAGCAGGGGAACTCGTCGGTGGACATGTACCACCAGGAGTTCATGAGGCTAAGTCGGTTTGCACCAAAGATGGTGCAGGACGCTGAGGAGAGAGCTCAGAGGTTTCTGCAGGGGCTTGCTTCAGAGCTCCAGAGCTTTGTGACCTCTTCTGACCGGGAATCTTATCAGAAGGTTTTGGTCGTTGCCAAGAGGCAGGAGTTGCTTGTGAACCAGAGGAAGGGGTCTGTTGTTGGTGCTGTGAGGAGGCCTGTGGAGCAGGCGAGAGCTGTGGTTAGGCCTGGATTCAGGCCGAACCCGCCTGTTCAGTTTAAGAGGCCAGGAGGGCCCGTTCGGAGGACTTGCAATTTCTGTGGCAAGGAGGGCCATATCAAGGAATCATGTAGGAAGTTCTTGGGGCAATGTATTATCTGTGGAGATCCCGCCCATGCTATCCGGGAGTGCCCGAGGTTGAGGCAACCTTGGAGGACACCTATTGCTGCCCCGTCGTTGCAGCAGAGAGCCCCGGTGCCCACTGGTCGTGGGGTGCCCCTCGTTCCGCAGGGGCAGGCTTTTCGGCAGGCCGCTCCGCCGAGGAGGCAGGCATTTCTGATGACTGAGGAGGAGGATTTGGCCATGGATGAGGTCATTGCAGGTAACTTTCGATCTAGATTGTTCCTTCCTTAATTAATTGATTGTTAAATTATGTGAATGCTTGTGTATGGTGTTGCTAGAATAAGATTTGATCGATTAGACTGTTTGTTAGGTGTGGTTTTGGTTTGCACGTTCCCTGCCCGAGTCCTCTTTGACTCAGGTGCGTCAATGTGCATTTTGGCCCAGAGCTTCGTGGAGAAGCATTCCTTGTCGACGTCCCCTCTCTCCAAGAGTTGGAATATCGTCACAGGGAATGGAGTGGTCACGGTGCATCGTGGGTGCAGTCCTTGCTCTGTGGTGGTTTGTGGACATGAGCTTTATGCTGATTTTATTGTCCACAACATCACCAACTACGATGCGGTCTTTGGGATGGATTGGCTTGCGAGCTTCTATGCTACGATCGACTGCAGGAGGAAGAAGGTGGTGTTCGAGATTCCCGGACATCCAGTGTTCGAGTTCAGTCGTGGTAGCCGTTCGCTTGGTCCTGTCAGATTTCGGGCCAGGCCGGTGGAGGATGTGGCTATGCAGATGGAGCTGGAGTGGCCAGCTGTGGTGCGAGATTTTGGTGACGTCTTCCCCGAGGAGATGTCTGGTTTGCCGCCTGATCGAGCTTTGGAATTTTCTATCGATCTTGTTCCAGGTGCGCAGCCGATTTCGAAGGCGCCGTATCGTATGGCACCTGCTGAGTTGGAAGAGTTGCGGAAGCAGTTGGATGAGCTGTTGCTGAAGGGTTATATTAATCCTAGTGTGTCTCCGTGGGGAGCACCGGTGTTGCTGGTTAAGAAGAAGGATGGTTCGCGTCGCATGTGCGTGGACTATCGGGGATTGAATGCAGTAACCATTAAGAATAAATACCCGTTGCCTCGCATTGATGATATTTTTGATCAGCTTGGAGGTTCGAGGGTGTTTTCTAAATTGGATTTGAGGAGTGGTTACCATCAGTTGAGGGTGAAGAGGGATGATGTTCCGAAGACAGCGTTCAGGACGAAGTATGGACACTATGAGTTTGTGGTTATGCCTTTCGGCGTAACTAACGCACCCGCAGTTTTCATGAATCTGATGAACCTGATTTTCTACGACTTTTTGGATAAGTTTGTCGTTATCTTCATCGACGACATTCTGATCTATTCGAAGTCGGAGGAAGAGCATGCCTCGCACTTGAGGACGGTATTGGAGGTTTTGAGGAAGCATCGGTTGTATGCTAAGTTTTCGAAGTGCGAGTTTTGGCTGGATAGAGTTGCTTTTCTCGGGCACGTGGTGACTGAAGATGGTATTTCAGTGGATCCCGAGAAGATTCGGGCCATCAAGGAGTGGCCTGTTCCGTCGTCAGCGTCTGAGATCCGGAGTTTCCTTGGACTTGCTGGTTACTATCGGCGATTCATTAAGGACTTTTCCCGTATTGCTGAGCCGATGACCAGGTTGACGCGGAAGGATGTTGCTTATGTTTGGTCGGGTGATTGCGAGAGTGTTTTTGGTGTTCTGAAGGAGAGGTTGACGAGTGCCCCTATTCTTGTCGTGCCTGACCGCAGCGGTGGATTTGAGATCTTTTGCGATGCTTCTGGCAAGGGTCTCGGTTGTGTGTTGCATCAGCACGGGCATGTTGTGGCGTATGCGTCTCGTCAGCTTAAGGTTCATGAGAAGAATTATCCGACGCATGATTTGGAGTTGGCTGCCGTTGTGTTTGCTCTTAAGATTTGGAGGCACTTCTTGCTGAGTGAGAAAGTGAAGATTTTCACCGATCACAAAAGCTTGAAGTATATTTTCACGCAGAAGGAGCTCAACATGCGACAGCGTCGATGGTTGGAGCTTATGGCGGATTATGAGATTGATTTGCAGTATCACCCTGGCAAGGTGAATGTGGTTCCAGATGCTTTGAGTAGGCTTCCAGCGGTGATGATTTTGACCTCGCAGTGGAGATTGCAGCAGGATTTTTGCGAGTCTGGCGTGGAGATTGTTCTTCCTAGGGAGGCTTCTTCGTTGATGTACATGCAGGTACAGTCGACGATCGTGGATCGGATTAAGGCCGGCCAGGCTGAGGATCCGAAGCTGGTGAAGATTCGGGAGCAGGTGGAAGCCGGTCTGCGGACTGACTTTTTGATTCATGAGGATGGCTCGCTGAGGTTTGGAGCCAGGTTGTGTGTGCCTGCTGGGGATATCAGAGAGGAGTTGATGGTGGAGGCACACAGTTCGCCGTATTCTGTGCATCCTGGTGGCACCAAGATGTACCAGGATCTTCGTCTGAATTATTGGTGGCATGTTATGAAGAGGAGTGTGGCTCGGAGTGTAGCCAAGTGCTTGGTTTGCCAGCAAGTGAAGGCGGAGCATCAGCGTTCGGCCGGGTTGCTACAACCGCTTCCGATTCCGGAGTGGAAGTGGCAGCACATCACTATGGATTTCGTGACTGGACTACCTCGGAGTCCGAAGCAGAATGACGCGATTTGGGTGATCATAGATCGGTTGATCAAATCTGCGCATTTTATTCCGTTCCGAGTGGGACAGTCCACTGAGGCGCTAGCAAGGAGATATATGGAGGTAAAATTCTTTTACTCTCCGTTTTTATTTCCTTTTTCCTAGCTTAGATAGTGATGTAACGTGAATCGTGCAGGAGGTTGTGCGACTTCATGGAGTCCCCGTGAGTATCGTGTCGGACAGAGACACGAGGTTCACATCTCAGTTCTGGCAGAGTTTGCAGAAGAGCTTGGGTACGCGTCTGAGTTTCAGCACGGCGTACCATCCGCAGACGGATGGCCAGTTCGAGAGGACGATTCAGATTTTGGAAGACATGCTGAGGGCGTGCATGTTGGATTTCAAGGGTTCGTGGGAGGACCATCTGCATTTGGTGGAGTTTTCCTACAACAACAGCTTCCAGGCGAGTATTGGCATGGCGCCTTTCGCCGCTCTTTATGGGAGGAAATGTCGATCGCCATTGAGTTGGGATGACGTTGGTGATCGGGAGTTGTTGGGGCCTGAGATGATCGTGGAGGCCGTGGATGTCGTCAGGAATATTCGGGAGAGGTTGAGGATTGCTCAGGACCGTTTTAAGCATTGGGCGGATGCTAAACGTCGTCCTTTGGAGTTTCAGCCAGGCGACCATGTGTTCTTGAAGATTTCCCCGAATCGTGGTGTGATTCGTTTTGGGAAGCGTGGGAAGTTGAGCCCGCGATACATTGGACCGTTTGACGTTTTGGAGAGGGTTGGCGAGGTAGCTTATCGCTTGGCCTTGCCGCCGTCTTTGGAAGGGGTTCACGATGTTTTCCATGTGTCGCAGCTTCGTCGATACATTAGCGATCCGTCTCATGCGGTAGATTTTTCGGAGATTACCGTTCGCCCCGATATGACGTATGACCAGCATCCAGTGCAGATTCTGGACATGCGTCAGAAGTCGCTTCGGAACAAGATTGTCAATCTTGTAAGGGTGATGTGGCGACACGGCTCACCTGGAGAGTCTACTTGGGAGAATGAGGATGAGATGCGAGAGCGTTTCCCACTTTTGTTTCCGGACTCGTGAGTTTTTGGAAATTCCGAGGACGGAATTTTTCTTAAGTTGGGGAGGATGTAACGACTGCTTTTCATGTATCTGGATTTAATATAATATAATATATGTTTTGGTGGATTTTCTCCTCTTGTGTGGTTTTCGTCTCCGTAGTTTTCATTTTCGATCGATTCGTCGTATTTTCTCGATTCTTCCTTAGGATTGTCGATTTCGAAGTATGTCACTCGTGACGGACTTCATAACGGTCGTATCTAACTATTAGATCAAGCCTAGGAGTCTTAGGAATCGATCCCGGGGCCCCGCGCTCCGTATCGGAACTTTTCTGTGCTCATTAGCCGGTGTAAGAAGGGCCACCGACCGACTAGATGACGATCCAGTCGGTCGGTAATCCTTCTTGGACCGACTAGTTTGCTTTCTAAATTTCTCAGGAGTTACTGTTTATCGTTAGTCGGTCTAAGAACGTTGGTTGACCGACTAGGTTGCAAACTAGTCGGTCAGCAATGCTTCTTGAACCGACTAACTTATCATCTTATTTTTGTATCAGCTACTGTTTACTCTTAGTCGGTCTAAGAACGTTCATCGACCGACTAGATGCCAAACTAGTCGGTCAGTACTTGTTCATGGACCGACTAACTCTAGAATCCTATTTTCGTTCAGGAGTTACTGTTTGCACTTAGTCGGTCTGCGTTGATCGACCGACCGACTAGTTGCCAAACTAGTCGGTCAGTGGTTGCTCTTTGACCGACTAACCAGTGTTAAAACCCTAATTTCTGGGCAGCCGCCAGCCCAACCTATTTATACCCAACCCAAACGACTTCTTCTTCTCCAACACGACCCAAAACCCTAAAAACTTCCCCCTTGAGCCCCCATTTTCCTCCAAGCTTCATTTCTCCATTCCAAGCCCTAAATCCATCATCCAATCCATCCATTCACCCTATCTACCTCTCACCACCCCCAAAATCTCACTAAAATCCATCAAATCCCCAAAATCCCCCAAAACCCTAGTTTCTCCAAACTTCCCCAATCCTTTCCAGATCTGGTCCTAGGGTTCCCCGGAGTGTTTCTTCCGCCTTCTCTCGGTAAGAAATCGATCTACCGTTGTTTTCTTATCCTATTGTAATTTTTATGAAACCCTAATAAAATACTTGTGTTTTGATGATTGTTCCCCATAACAGCGATTCCCCGTAGGCTAGCATCCGCGGTAACGAACTTTCGTAACCGTCATCCCCGGTGATAGGCAAGTGAAACTTGCATCTCTTGGTTTAGGCCATGTCTTAGGCCATTTCCATTGCATTAGCGTAAAAGAGACTAAACGGTGAAAGGATAGCCGTTTAGACGCCATTGACCTAGCTTGACAACGAAGCTTGGTCCGTCACCCTCCTCATGCTCATATGTCACGTTTAAATTCCATTAACGGTACGCAATTATCTGTTCATGGCATTGCATAGTGATTATTTATCGTGATTGCGTAGCACACGCTACAATCCCATGTTTCATGGCTCGTGTTCCAGAAGCGAGCCCTGTAGTTGGAAACCCCAACGCTCGAATGTCAACACACACTTATTTTCCTGGCTCGTGACCAGAAGCGAGCATAATGAGTTGGAAACCCCAACGCTCGTCACATGTGGGTGGGGTAAGAGATAAGCGGACTGAGCCCGAGTGGCTTGATCAGCCACTCCGGCCAGCAGGTGAAATCTCTAGTGTTTCAGTGTTGATAGTGATAGAGATAAACGAGCTGGCCAGTAAGTGGACTCTCTATGCACTAAGTGTTAAGTGTTAAGTGTTAAGTGTTAAGTGTTAAGTGATAAGTGATAAGTGATAAGTGATAAGTGATAAGTGATTAGTGATTTGTGAATTGGTAGCTTTTGCTACACCGTGCATGCTTGTCACTCTTTCAAACTGTTGCATCATATTCAACTGTCACGCCATTGTTTAACAATTAAATGCTAGGTTGTTAGTCACTTTCAGTTTCCTTGCCCAAGTCTTTTTAGACTTGCTGACATGTGCCCCTCTCTCTTTTGGGTGACGCATGTTAGACCTTGAGCCTGAGTTGCCAGCTGAGGGTGAGGTGTTTGCGGACGCCGAGCTTGAGCCCGTGTTGGACGGGGAGTACGTGGACACTGGGGACCAGTCCTAGTGTCTCCGTTGTGTTTTATTTTTGTTAGACAGTTGTTTTGTTATCGGTGCGTAGCACCTATACTTTGTTGTTGTCGTTGTTTTTGTTGGCCTTGTTCTGGGCCTTTAGACTCTTTTCTTTTAGCCTGGTGGCTTTTCTGTGATGTTGAATATTTTGTGGACAAACTTTGGGATTGGTATTTCATATCCGTCTCATATTATTATTATTGTTGTTGTTTCGATTGCAATTACAGGGACCTGCTTATACTAAATTGACGCTTATCGGGTTTGGGGCTTCACCGCTCCACTCCCATGCGGACCTTTTCACGTCTCGCCTCCATTTTAGGGAAGCGGGTCGTGACAGGAACCCATGGTTATGGACCCGAATCCGTTAGTATGGAACGTTTTCTTTTCCAAGTGAAATCCCCTAGTATATGAAAGAATGAAAAAGTGCTTTCATTGTTGTGGAATAAGAAGCCTTCATATCTTAATACATGTATTTAATTTATTCGGAGCTATTAGAGCGGGATCCACTTTTTGGGGAATATGAGTCGAAGTAATTACAAGAATATTTCTAGTGGAACATCTTTCACAATCCCCGGAGAGATAGTTCTCTAATAGACCGAGGGATAAGTAATTCGACTCATTCATATACAGATCATGAATGTTCGGAATCCATATTATGCAAGGAGACATTGCTTTTGCTAATTCGAATTGAAGGGTGATATCAAATCGGTTTATTTTCGGCGTCATATACATAGTTAGCGCATTCCCCATAGGTAAACACGTGCCCAGTTTGTGACTTCGCTTTGTGGGGATCAGACAAGTAACCTGCATCAGCATAACCAGCAAGTGTAGAGGATATTCCATTTTTGTAGAAGAGTCCCAAATCTGTAGACCCTTGGAGGTAGCGCAGAAGGTGCTTAACCCCGGTCCAGTGGCGTTGTGTGGGCGCTGCACTGTATCTGGCTAGCAAATTTACTGCGAACGTTATGTCGGGACGCGTGCAGTTTGCCAGATATAGTAGTGCTCTGATGGCACTCAGATAGGGAACTTCTGGACCAAGTATATCCTTCCCCTCTTCCAGCGGCCGGAAGGGTTCTTTATGCGTATCCAGCGATCGTACCACCATAGGTGTACTTAGTGGATGGCATTGGTCCATATGGAATCTTTGCAACATTTTCTTCGTGTATGTGGTTTGATGTAATAGGATTCCATCTTTTAGATGTTCAATCTGTAAGCCAAGGCAGAATTTTGTTTTGTCGAGGTCTTTCATTTCAAATTCTTTTGTTAGGCTTACAGATATCTCAGTGATCTCTTCAGGAGACCCTATGAGATTCAGATCGCTACGTAGACGGCAATTATTACGAATCCTTTTCCCCTTGTTCTTATGAAGATACAAGGGCAGACTTCATTGTTTGAGAATCCTTGTTGGACAAGGAACTCACTGAGTCTGTTATACCACATTCTTCCTGATTGTTTGAGACCATACAATGATCTTTGTAGCTTAACGGAGTAGACGTCCCGAGGTCTATCTTTCACTTCAGCAGGCATAGAAAAGCCATCAGGAAGTTTTATGTAAATCTTCTTGTCGAGATTGCCGTATAGATATGCAGTCACAACATCCATTAGCTGCATATGTAGGCCTTCCTTTGCTGTTAAGCTTATCAGGATTCTGAAAGTGATCGCATCCATGACCGGGGAGTATGTATCGTCATAGTCAATACCTGGTCTTTGGGAAAATCCTTGTGCTACAAGTCTAGCTTTGTAGCGTGCGATCTCATTATTTTCGTTTCTTTTTCTGACGAATACCCATTTATATCCCACAGGTTTGACACCGGTAGGTGTCTGGACTATTTGCCCAAAGACTTTGCGTTTCTGAAGCGAGTCCAGCTCGGCTTATATTACCTGATTCCACTTTGGCCAATCATTTCTACGTTTGCATTCAGCAACGAAATGTGGATCATGATCATCGTCGCGTCCGGCGACGTGAATGGCAATGTGAAACGCGAAGTCATCATCGACGACTGTACTCTTTCTGTCCAACACCTCCCCTGTACGTACATAATTCAATGATATTTCAGTTTCTCCCGACAGTTCCTCTGCAGTGGATTCCGGGAGGGGAGAGTGTAGGAGAATATGTGCCCATTAGGCAATTTATCCCAAATATACGTCTTGTTCATACAGTATATGATACCTAGTATTCTAAGTATAAAACGTTCGACTTAATATACTGTAACGACTGGTTTTCATGTACTTGGATTAACTATATTACCTATATTATATATATATGTTTTGGTGGATTTTCTCCTCATGTGTGGTTTTCGTCTCCGTAGCTTTCGTTTTCGATCGTTTCGTCGTGATTTTCTAGCTTCTTCCTTAGATCGCTGAGTTTTGGAGTAAGTCACTCGTGACGAGCTTCATATCGCTCATATTTTAGAGTTGGAGTGATCCTAGAAGCCGTAGGAATCTTCCTAGAACTTCGCGCTTCAATTCGGCACTTTTAGTGCACTTTAGTTGGTTCAAGAAGGGGGACCAACCGACTAGATTGAGATCTAGTCGGTCAGGAACTCTACTGGAACCGACTAGTTCATTGAATCAAATGTACATGAGTTACTGTTTACTTTTAGTCGGTCTAAGAACAACCACCGACCGACTAGATGTGAAACTAGTCGATCAGAACTGGCTCTCAGACCGACTAGTTCCTTCAATCAATTTTACCTGAGTTACTGTTTATCGTTAGCCGGTCCAAGAACAACCACCGACCGACTAGGTTGCAAAGTAGTCGGTCAGACATTGTTCTTTAACCGACTAATTCATTGACCATTTCGACAACCTGAGTTACTGTTTGGTTTTAGTCGGTCACAGTTGGTCGACCGACCGACTAGT
>JAULAV010006327.1:0-25001 GCA_030789695.1 Scilla litardierei
TGTACATCTTGGTACTACCAGGATGAATGGAATAGTGAGAGTTATGAGCTTCATTCATCAGCTCATCTCTGATATCACCAGAAGGTACGCAGATCCTACTGCCGTATCTCAAGGAACCATCCTCATGAATGATAAAGTCCGTCCGAAGTCCAGCTTCAACTTGTTCTCGGATCTTCTGCAGTTTAGCATCTCCAGATTGTGCAGTTTTGATCCGATCCACTATCGTCGACTGAATCTGCATATTCATCAACGACGATGTGACTCCAGGTAACACAACCTTTGTGCTCATCTCACACAGATCCTGTTGTAACCTCCACTGAACTGTGAGAGTCATAACTACTGGAAGTCTGCTCAAAGCGTCATGTACAACATTAACCTTCCCTGGATGATACTGAAGGTCGATGTCGTAATCAGCCATAAGCTCTAACCATCTGCGCTGTCTCATATTCAACTCCTTCTGAGTGAAAATATATTTCAAACTTTTGTGATCAGTGAAAATCTTCACTTTCTCACTTAATAAGAAATGTCTCCAAATCTTCAAAGCGAAGATGACAGCGGTGACGTCCCCCGCGTTTTGCACGTCAGATGTGTGCAATGTATAATTGGGGGCGTGAGATTTAAATATTTGTAACCGCAAGCGCACGGTGTTGTAGTGTGGCTTGGGGGTCGAACTCAGGGAGGCGTGGTTGTGCTTGTGTCAAGAAGGATCGGATTCACCCCATGGGCGAGCTAGCCCGAATCGGATGATGGGTTGTCACGAAAAGTAGAATGCAAGGGATAAACAGTATAGAGGGAAAACCCGGGACTTCGGTTTCCACCCTATCGTGCGATTCTCGCCGATACTGCCTAAGGGTAGGATAACGATCGGAATTAGGGTCTAATGGTGAGATGTTGCCTCTAAAAGTGGTACCAGCGTCCCATGGGCCCGATATTCCGGTCGGCGCCCAGGATGATACGCCGGACTTCCCGGGTTCGGTCAGTGGGCATTCCCATGTCCATTAACACTGGCCGACTCCGGGAGCACTAAGCTCGCAACGATAACTCCCAACGCCTCATCCTGCCCCTCCCGCGCGCTAGGATTCGACGTCTATGCTAAGGGCGTGAGCTATGGCTAGGGAGTCAACCGCCAAGTTTATTCCCCCTTTGCCCAACGGTCAAAGGCGGTCTTTTTCCCGCCGATGACAATAAAACACCCCGCGTAACCGGTAGATTCCTAATCCCTATCGATTTCCAAGTCATATGGACGCATCGGGGAGAACCCACGAAGGGCTTTCCACCAAAATCCCAGATTTGGGAACTACTCACACATATTTACTAAAAAACAATCTAAATCAAAATCGACCGTTAGAAACATGATCAGGCAATTAAAAAGTAGTAAGAGCAATGCAAATAACACTATATTAAAGTTTAACAAAGATCAGACGACTTATTATTATCTAAAAAATTACAGCCGTCAAGAGAGAGAGAGAAAAAGCAAAAAATAACAACTCTCGTTTCTGGAAAACCTAGGGGTCCGATATATAGAAAACGATATCACCCGATCGGGTGAAGAATCACCCGATCGGGTGACCTGCTTCGTTCTTCGGCAGCTCAGAATGGGACTTCACCCGGTCATACGGCACGGTCGGTTGAGGGTTGAAGCTGACCGGTTGGATCTGCGAGCCGTCGGGTGAACCGGTCGGTTGAGCTCTCCGTGTCTTGGCTTCGGAGAATTGGCTACAGGTGAACCGATCGGGTGAAGGTCACCCGATCGGTTGGCATTCAGCATCAAAATCCAGAGAGTTGGGATGTTTGAACCGGTCTCTGAACCGACCAGGTGACTTCCTGACCGCTCCAGCTTGTGTCCGGGTGGTGCACGCGTGCATCACCCGATCGGTTGGAGGTGACCAACCGGTCGGGTGAGGGGCTGAAAGATGCGATCTTCGTCGTTTGACCCCCTGGATCACGCGTGACTCCTCCCGTTGCTCCGGGGACTCATGATATCGTCGTTTTATGCCCCCTACGCTGGTAAACTCCTGCAAATATACAAAAACACGGAAAGTGAAAGAAAACAAGAAAACACGAGAAAACGAATACAAGACGACGGTAAATAGCGGAAAAACACAGAAGAAAACGTGCGTGAATATATGAAATATAAACGCACGTCAAAATCCCCCAAGCTGAACCCTTCCTCGTCCTCGAGGAAGACGAGTGAGAGTAGGAGCTCGGAGGGAGAAAATAGAGAGAAAGAGAGAAAAAGAGAACTCTATATCCTAGATCGCCCGTCAGGGCCAACAAAACCAAAAACGACACACCAAGCAAGCAAACGCCAAATCACATCACTAAACCAAGGAATACGAGTCCAGACAAGTGCCGTGGGCCCGCGCGGTGAAGCGCGAGTGAGTGTGGTCGTGTTCTAGCAGTCGGTGTCACTATCTACGATGTGCAATAACGCTCGATATACACAAATCCAAGAAATGACCCAAATATCGATTTGATTCGAATTAAGCGGTGAATATATATAGCTCAAGCATGCATGAGAATAGAGCAAGAATCGAAACATATCATGCGTAAGGGACTCCACAACTAGGGTTAAGGAAATCACCACATTATAGCCTAGATAATAGCTAAAAAGTTCCTAAGCCAAGTGTTTTCGAAAACGATGGGGGTTGAGATGATGTGGAGTAGAACACTCGGTGCAAATTCTCGCCTTCCCTTTATTCTCGATAAGTAGGAAAATATTCACACTCATATATTTCTTTTTGGGTTTTGGGTATTTGTATTTTTTTTTGGCTTTACAATTTTCTCTTTTCTTTTCTTTTTGGGTTTTTCTTTTCTTTTCTCTTTTTTTTTTGAATTTTTGGGTTTTTGGCTATACACATGTGTACTCTCCCAAGTGGGAGAACGGTACACGACGAGGGGATTTGCACCAAGTAAAATAAAAAAAGAAACCGGAATCTAAACACTTGGGCAAAGGAATCTATTCTCGCTATTAGAGCATGGGCTAAATGGATTATCCTAGTCCTTAATTGTGGAATCCCGACACAAGCGAAATGAAGTATACGATATATATATAGCATGCAGAAGCAGACAGGAGAAACAAATACCGCATATTCAAATCGAAGCATGATAATCAAGGGGTCATTCCTGGACAGGTATATAAAACACAATCACAAAGTAGAAGCACACCACACAGCTAAGCACGACGCACGACTCACAAAAAGCTAAGTGGACCCACGATGCATGAAATGCAAGATGACTCGACATCCTAGGGTTAGTGAATGAGATTATCGAAGCCGTGCAAGGTGTGCGTGTGATTTTCGTGGAAATTCATCATAGGGTTCATCTCTATGAGAAAGAGATAAAAAGAAGAAAAGAAAAAGACGGAGAAAACCGACTCAAATTATGAAGAAAAAGAGACAAATGACGCACGAAGTGCGACTCCCCCAAGCTGAAACTTGCATTGCCCTCAATGCAATAGAATTAAATACGGGATGGCAATGAATATGAGGGGAATACGCACAGACACAAAAAGACACGAAAGATAAGAAAATCACACAAACGAAACTGAAAAGAAGAATAAAAATAAAAATCACACCACACAACATATAAACAGAAAATAAAATAAAATAAAATAAAATAAAAAAGGAAAATCACACGACACGACAAATAAACAAACACACAAAGAAAAATGAAACACGACAGCACACCCAAAAATTTTGACTTCCCCCAAGCTAGACGTGACAGTGCTAGCGATATGATGTGATCATGAAAATGCAGAGATATGCAAGGGGGAGGTCAATCGGAGTCGCTAGCGGTAGAATGGTAAGGAGACGGCGAAGAGGGTGGCGAATAATGGTAGAAGGAATCCTCCGAGGACGAAGGAGAGGGTGTGCGAATAGGAGAAGGAGGAGCAACAGGCAGGACAACTGGAGGATCGGGATACATCGGTGGATCGTGGTGAATGATGGTGGGACGGGGTGGACCGACACACGGGTGCAAATCGGGAGGATCCATGGGTGGGAAGTGAACGAGTGAAGCGTACCAAGGATCTGGGTAGAACTCCCAGGGTAGGTGTGTAAGTCGTAAGGGGAAGCGCTCCGGAGATGAGGGTGGGAGGATGGCAAAAGGAGTGTATGCAAGACTATAGAGGTATACTGCACAATCCTCCCTAAAAGGAGTAAGCATACCGATAGAGATCAAGTAGTCGCAATCGATACGACTACGTCCTGGGACAATAGGGAGGTCAGGCGGCATCCTCAAGACACAACTGACAATAAGAGTGACCATCCCCCCACAGCAGATAGAGCCGGAAGCTGCACGGCTAACAGATAGGATCTCGTGGATGATCCAATGAGCAGTGTTTAAGGGTAAAGGGATATTGCCATGAATCCGGTCATGGGACATGGCATAGAGAAAGAGCAACTCATCCCTAGACACCGTGGATGCATCTACGCGAGCGAAAATGGTGTTGGCAAGGAAGCAATGGGCGAAATGGTAGCATGGGTGTATGATGTAGGAGGCGAGGGCTACCACATGAAAGGTGGTATATCGGGTTAATCTTTGCCAAGCGCCATCGGCCCGAAAGCGAGAAAAGATGTCAGATCGATCAAGAGTTGAGCATTCAACATGGCAATCGGGGTGAGGAAAGTATAGAATGTCATTAAGCGTGTTGAAGCTCATGGAAAAATCACAATTGAAGGCTCGGAAGGTGAAACCATGATCGGATACTTCAAGAGAACTGAGGAACTCAAGTGTGAGATTCCTGTGTGTATTGGCGTGGGTCCGCAGAAGATAATCGCAACTAATGAAGCGCAAAAGTGCATAGACGCCCCTAAATAGTCCAAGAGATTGTAGGGTGGGGAAGTCGACGAAAAGAGTAGGTCGCATTGGGCGATGAAGGAGGGCTTGCAAGCGATCGGATTGCTCTTCGGACGAAGGGTTTATGCCGAGGAAAGATGGGGAGAAGGGACCGTAAAGGGGATGTCTGCGTGACGACGAGGCTATTTCCTTTCCCTTCCCAGACATGGTGACGGCGAGGGGAAAGATGATGGAGTGGGATATGGTGTCTATGAATATGAAGAAGTAGATAAAGTGTGCAAACACAAATTCAAGACATTACATAAAATGAAATATATGTGAAGAGTGGAAAGAGGTTACCCATCGACGTTGTAAGATCAAGCACCCGAAAGACCCCACGCAATATAAGGAAGAAATTTGGGAAGCTGTCGCTCACTGATCCGACAAGAATCAAAATTTTTGAAAATTTGGGGGTTAGGGTTAGGGTTTGGATGTTTGATGAGAGAATGTTGTTGATGGCAAGGTGGCGAGGGTGGGGGAGTATGGAAATGAGTGGGGATGAAGATCTAGGGGCAGTGGGGTGGATGGAGGAGGTCGATTCGGCAGTTGGAGGGAGAGAGATCGTGCAAAGGGAAGTTTGGGGGTCGGGTGGACGAAATCATGCGACAGGGATATTTATAGGGGCGAAAACGAATCGATCGGGTGAGGATTCACCCGATTGGGTGGATAAGTCTCGAAAATTTCCCGTCGGCCAACAGCTACAGGTGAACCGATCAGGTGAGTTTTCACCCGATCGGTTGACCGCTTCTCAATTCTTCCCGCGAGTCTGTAACTTTTCACCCGGTCAGTCACACGACAGCGGCTTCACTCAACTGATCGGTTGGTAGAACCCCTAAATTTCTCGAGAGTTTAGCCCTTCTCGCACGGTCTGCCACCCGGTCACGCGATGCTTCACCCGACTGGTTCGCAAGGAGAGCAGATATGGCCATCGTCTGATACGTCTCACCCGATCGGTTGAGTAGTCACCCGATCGGGTGAGGGCTTGTTTCCTGCAGAAATTCACGAATGGCCTAAGTTTCTCGACGGATGATCTCGCGGATGAATTTAATTATTAAAATAGAAATAATCAAGTTAAAAAAATGAGTCTAAACACAAGGGTGAGAGTTTAGAACATGGGTTGCCTCCCATGAAGCGCCTTTGTTTAACGTCGTTTGCTCTACGCCTCATATGGTGGTCAATTAAGGTCTGGAGGGTTTGAGTAAGAGTCGTCGGTCGCTGAGAATCTGACCGGAGAGAATTCTGGTTCTCCTACCGCATAGTGTTTCAGGCGCTGCCCGTTGACTTTGAATGGCTAATCCCTTCCCATTATCTCAATAGCCCCATGCGGGAAGACCTTGGTGACGCGGAAAGGTCCCGACCACCTTGACTTGAGCTTTCCAGGAAAGAGCTTCAGCTTTGAGTTGAATAGGAGAACTAAGTCTCCTTCCTTGAATTCTCTTTTCAAGATGCGCTTATCGTGCCACCGCTTCAGCTTCTCCTTGTAAATCCGGGCATTTTCATAAGCATTAAGCCGGATCTCTTCGAGCTCGTTAAGTTGTAACTGCCGGTGCCCTCCAACCTCCTTGGCGTCGAAGTTTAGATTCTTGATTGCCCAAAATGCCTTATGTTCCAATTCCACGGGCAGATGGCATGCCTTCCCGTAGACAAGCCGGTCGGGGGTTGTGCCGATCGGAGTTTTAAATGTCGTCCTGTAAGCCCAAAGCGCGTCAGGAAGTTTTGATGACCAATCCATCCTAGAGTTGGCCACCGTCTTTTCTAATATGCTCTTGATCTTCCAGTTAGAGACTTCCGCCTGGCCGCTAGTCTGCGGGTGGTAGGCACGCCCCACCCGGTGTTGTACCACGTACTTTTTCAAGAGAGCTTCGAATTTCTTCTCTATAAAGTGGCTCCCTCCGTCACTGATCAGGACACAAGGTACACCGAACAGCGGAAAGATGTTGTTTTAAAGAACTTGGTGACCACTCTGGAATCATTGGTTGGACTGGCTATCGCTTCAACCCACTTCGATACGTAGTCCACGGCTACCAAGATATACTGGTTCCCAGAAGAGGAAGGGAACGGTCACATGAAGTCCACTCCCCACACTTCGAAGATCTCTACCTCTAGGATGTAGTGTTGAGGCATCTCGTTCCGCTTGGAGATATTTCCCGTCCTTTGGCATTTATCGCAGGCTTGGACATAAGCATGAGTGTCTTTGAAGAGGGTCGGCCAGTAGAATCCGCTTTGGAGAATTTTCGCAGTCGTCTTATAGGTGCTCGCATGCCCTCCACATTGTTGACCGTGGCAATGGGAAATTATGGAGGTCGCTTCAGTTTCAGGGATGCATCTTCGTATCAACCCATCATTGTAGGTTTTGTACAAATGGGGGTCGTCCCAATAAAATTTGCGGACCTCATGGAAAAAAAATTTCTTATGCTGGTAGCTCACATTGTGGGGGAAGATGGCACGAGCCAGATAATTTACGATGTTGGCGTACCAAGGGGTCCAAGCGGAAGAGATGGAGAAAAGATGCTCGTCAGGGAGGGAATCATCAACCGGAGTAGCATTCAAATCGAGGGTAGACATTCTGGACAGGTGATCGGCAACGACATTCTCTGCCCCCTTCTTGTCTTTGATTTCCAGGTCGAATTCCTGGAGGAGGAGAATCCATCTAATAAGCCGCGGCTTAGCCTCCTTCTTGCTCAATAGGTATTTGAGAGCCGCGTAATCTGTGTGCACGATCACCTTAGCACCAACGAGATATTGCCGGAACTTGTCCATGGCGTAGATGACCGCTAGCAATTCTTTTTCTGTGGTAGTATAATTTCTTTGGGCGGCGTCAAGGGTCTTGCTCGTATAATATATAACATGCAGATTTTTATCCTTCATCTGCCCCAAGACGGCACCAACGGTATAATCACTAGCGTCACACATTAGCTCGAAGGGTAGATTCCAGTCCAGTGGCTGTATTACAGGCGCGAAAATCAAAGCTTGCTTCAGATGGCGGAAGGCTTCCATACACTCCTCGTCGAAGACGAAGGGCGCGTCCTTCACTAGGAGTTGGGTCAGCAGCCTGTAAATCTTCGATAAGTCTTTTATGAAGCGGCGATAAAATCCTGCATGCCCTAAAAACCACGGACTCCTCGAAGATTGAGCGGTGGCGGAAGCTTTTCAATCACCTCAACTTTTGCCTTATCAACCTCGATTCCACTCGAAGAGATGACGTGTCCCAGCACAACTCCTTCTTGGATCATGAAGTGGCATTTCTCCCAGTTCAGGACTAGCCCCTTTTCTTGACACCACTCCAGGACTTTAGTTAGATTGCTGAGGCATGAGTCAAACTCAGTTCCATAGACGGAAAAATCGTCCATGAAAACCTCCATGATATCCTGGGAGTAGTCGGAGAAGATAGCAGACATGAGTCTTTGGAATGTAGCTGGGGCGTTACAAAGTCCGAACGGCATTCTTATATAGGCATATGTCCCAAATGGACAAGTGAAAGTCGTCTTCTCCTGGTCGTCGTTATGAATAGGGATTTGAAGGAATCCGGAGCACCCGTCCATGAAACAGAAGTAGTTGTGCTTCGCCAGCCGCTCGAGCATTTGATCAATGAAAGGGAGAGGGTAGTGATCCTTCCTCGTGGCTTTGTTTAGCTTTCTATAGTCAATGCCCATCCGGTACCCTGTGACGGTCCTCGTAGGTATGAGCTCGTTTTCTCGTTGCGAACCAACGTCATTCCTCCTTTCTTGGGTACGACGTGCACCGGGCTAACCCAGTGACTATCGGAGATAGGGTATATGATACCGGCATGTAGAAGCCTAACAATCTCCTTTTTCACCACCTCCATCATTATGGGATTTAGCCTCCGCTGCGGCTCAATCGAGGAGGCTTGCTCATCCTCAAGCAGTATTCTGTGAGCAGAGGCCTAAGCTAACCCCTTTTAAATCTTCAATTGCATATCCAAAAACGCCCTTAAACCTTTTTAAAACACCAAGAAGTTTGGTCATCTGGTCTTCAGGCAGCGAGGAGTTCACGATGACCGGCAGGGTCGAGCCCGTCCCCAAATATTCATACTTTAGTCTCGGGGGTAACTCTTTCATCTCAACTTCATGAGGTCCCGACGCATACTTCTCAAGCTGAGCATCCTCTAGTGAAAGGACTTCTTCGTGGATCTCTCGAAAGCCAGTGTTCGGAACTTCACTCCCAACCGTGGTTCCACGTGGTAAACCCTCGCAAGGTATCGCGGGGGCAACCGAGGAAGGCACCGGGTCTTTCTCAAGCTCATAGTAATTCTCGGGGAAGAAAGCTTCAACGTGAAAACAGGTTTCAATGGTCGATGATTCCCCACCATTGCCCCCAGCTTCCTCATTGTCCCAAGATCCGGGATGCTCGATAAAAGTCTGTAAGGAATAGATCGGCCCCTGTCCAACGCAACCGACAGACTCTGCCTGGTGGTTCTCCTGACCAGGCTCCGTGAACAATTCTTCTCCCCCGAATTCGGAACTGGGCATATCGATATACGCCACATCATCAGGAGGAAGGAGAGTTGTCGTGACTGGATCCTGCTGCCTATCATGATACCTTCTCTGATTTTCCACAGCGGCAGACAGAAGGGTTAGAATATTCGAAGCATTTAGGGATTCTGCCAAGGTTTGTGCCAAACAACGGATGTGGTGCGAATGATCCCAGATATCGTCCGAAACGGCATACAACATCCTCGTCATGGGGCAGAAAACCTATAAGAAAGGAGAGAGAGAGAACTGCACAGATAGCAAACACGTCAAAAGCACGGGTTGCATAAACGGGAGGCGAATGTAGCGATAGCAGCACGGCGACTCAGTCAATCAGTTCTATATAACTACTATTTACAATATGTACAAGTGAAATCAAAAAGTGTAAAGTGCGAAAATTATTGTGAGATAGGGATGAGAGCTAGACTCAAGGGTTCATGAGATCCCAAAATAACAAGCACGTTGTCTCCCCGGCAACGGCGTCATAAAGCTTGACGTCCCCCGCGTTTTGCGCGTCAGATGTGTGCAATGTATAATTGGGGGCGTGAGATTTAAATATTTGTAACCGCAAGCGCACGGTGTTGTAGTGTGGCTTGGGGGTCGAACTCAGGGAGGCGTGGTTGTGCTTGTGTCAAGAAGGATCGGATTCACCCCATGGGCGAGCTAGCCCGAATCGGATGATGGGTTGTCACGAAAAGTAGAATGCAAGGGATAAACAGTATAGAGGGAAAACCCGGGACTTCGGTTTCCACCCTATCGTGCGATTCTTGCCGATACGGCCTACGGGTAGGATAACGATCGGAATTAGGGTCTAATGGTGAGACGTTGCATCTAAAAGTGGTACCAGCGTCCCATGGGCCCGATATTCCGGTCGGCGCCCAGGATGATACGTCGGACTTCCCGGGTTCGGTCAGTGGGCATTCCCATGTCCATTAACACTAACAGACTCCAGGAGCACTAAGATCACAACGATAACTCCCAACGCCTCATCCTGCCGCTCCCGAACGCTAGGATTCGACGTCTACGCTAAGGGCGTGAGCTATGGCTAGGGAGTCAACCGCCAAGTTTATTCCCACTTGGCCCAACGGTCAAAGACGGTCTTTTTCCAGCCGATGACAATAAAACACCCCGCGTAACCGGTAGATTCCTAATCCCTATCGATTTCCTAGTCCTATGGACGCATCGGGGAGAACCCACGAAGGGGTTTCCACCAAAATCCCAGATTTAGGAACTACTCACACATATTTACTAAAAACAATCTAAATCAAAATCGACCGTTAGAAACATGATCAGGCAATTAAAAAGTAGTAAGAGCAATGCAAATAACACTATATTAAAGTTTAACAAAGATCAGACAACTTACTAATATCTGAAAAATTACAGCCGTCAAGAGAGAGAGAGAAAGCAAAAAATAACAACTCTCGTTTCTGGAAAACCTAGGGGTCATATATATAGAAAACGATATCACCCGATCGGGTGAAGAATCACCCGATCGGGTGACCTGCTTCGTTCTTCGGCAGCTCAGAATGGGACTTCACCCGGTCATACGGCACGGTCGGTTGAGGGTTGAAGCTGACAGGTTGGATCTCTGAGCCGTCGGGTGAACTGGTCGGTTGAGCTCTCTGTGTCTTGGCTTCGGAGAATTGGCTACAGGTGAACCGATCGGGTGAAGGTCACCCGATCGGTTGGCATTTAGCATCAAAATCCTGAGAGTTGGGACGTTTGAACCGGTCTCTGAACCGACCGGGTGACTTCCTGACCGCTCCAGCTTGTGTCCGGGTGGTGCACGCGTGCATCACCCGATCGGTTGGAGGTGACCAACCGGTCGGGTGAGGGGCTGAAAGATGCGATCTTCGTCGTTTGACCCCCTGGATCATGTGTGACTCCTCCCGTTGCTCCGGGGACTCATGATATCGTCATTTTATGCCCCCTACGCCGGTAAACTCCTGCAAATATACAAAAACACGGAAAAGTGAAAGAAAACAAGAAAACATGAGAAAACGAATATAAGACGGCGGTAAATAGCGGAAAAACACAGAAGAAAACGTGCGTGAATATATGAAATATAAACGCACGTCAAGCGGCTAACTCCAAGTCGTGAGTCGGGTAATTCTTCTCGTGAATCTTCAACTGCCGAAAAGCATATGTGACTACATGACCGTGTTGATGCAGAACACATCCAAGACCTTTGCCTGAGGTATCACAAAAGATCTCGAATCCTCCAGTTCTATCTGGAATAGCCAGAACTGGGGCAAATGTCAGCCTTACTTTCAAAGTCCCAAATGTCTGCTCGCAAGTGTCTGACCAAACATACTCGACGTCCTTCCTCGTCAGTCGAGTCATGGGCTCTGCTATCCTCGAGAAATCCTGAATGAATCGACTGTAGTAGCCGCAAATCCCAGGAAACTCCGGATATCCGATGCTGACCGAGGAGTAGGCCAATTCCTGACTGATGTAACCTTCTCTGGATCAACTGAGATACCTTCGCCTGATACCACATGTCCAAGAAATGCAATCCGGTCCAACCAGAACTCGCACTTGCTGTACTTGGCATACAACTGATGACGACGAAGTGTCTCCAAAACCATCCTTAGATGTTCAGCATGCTCCTTCTCGCTCTTCGAATAGACCAATATGTCATCAATGAATATCACTACGAATTTATCCAGAAAATCGTAGAATATAAGATTCATGAGATTCATGAATACTGCAGGAGCGTTGGTGACAGCGAATGGCATGACAACGAACTCGTAGTGTCCATACTTGGTCCAAAAAGCTGTCTTGGAGATATCCCCATTCTTGACCTTCACCTGATGATATCCACTCCTGAGGTCCAGCTTCGAGAAAACTCGCGATCCACCGAGTTGATCGAAGATATCATCTATGCGAGGTAACGGGTACTTAGTCTTCACAGTAACATTGTTCAGCTCCCGATAAACCATGCACATCCTTCTTTATCCATCCTTCTTCTTGACTAGTAGTACAGGTGCACCCCAAGGAGACACGCTGTGATGAATGAATCCTTTCTGCAATAGATCATCCAACTACTTCCGTAGCTCTTCAAGTTCTGCTGGAGCCATATGGTAAGGGGCCTTCGAGATTGGTTGAGTATTCGGCATCAGATCAATACTGAACTCCACAGCTCGATCAGGTGGCAATCCAGAAATGTCTTCCGGAAATACATCTTCGAAGTCTCGAACCACTGCAGGCTTCTCTGGTTCGACTTGCATAGATGCGAGGATTGCTTCGTTTGGCTGAGCCCAAAATCTGATAGGCTCGAGCGAACGAAAACTACTGATGAATTCGAACACCGGATGGTCAGGAATTTCGAATACTACTTTCTTCTTGTGACAGTCGATAGTAGCATAGAAAGTCCCTAACCAGTCCATGCCGAAAAAGAAACCCAGTTAAATTATGTACGAGATAAATCTAGACGTTTTTTGCCATTGATAGTATTTCCATTGTCCTGAAGTTTTGCTAAATGCACGACCTGCATGGGCCACCACAAAAACCTGTCACACCCCGCTTCCCATTATACTTGGGAGCGAGGACGCGAGCTGGTCCGCTTCGGTTGGAGCGGTGAAGCTCGAACCCAATACGCGTCTGTGAAAACACCTTTCGCAGGAACATGCATGCAACTCAGAACAACAGAAATATTAAAGCCAACATCCAGATAAAGTACACAATAATAAAAGGGCCCCAAGCATGGCCTACAACGATAGCGATACAGATAAAGTGGGTACACACCCTACAAATAACAACGGTGAAAATAAATAACTGCACTGGTGATAATTAGCAACTAGTCCACAGTAGGGTGGACTTCAGGATCAGCAGAATCCTGGTCTATTGGATCACTCTGATCCAGCAGCTCGTCCTCTTAGTAACCTGTTTCGTAACCTGACATACATTCAAACAACATGAATGTATGTCAGCAAGGGTCCTGCAGAACATGATTAGAAGAGAACCCTTGGCAAGATATATAACAAGATATATATGGCAGTTTACAGCAGTTAAAATAATTTACACTAACATGCATTTCTATTATGAAAATGAATGGTAGCAGTTAAAGCAATTATGAAAATTTACACTAGCATGGTAGTTCTATTATAAGCATTAACATCTCAGTTAAATAATGTAACAACAGTCTGTAGTTAACTTTCTTTTTCATTTATTTAACTATGTGTGCAAGTCCGTGACTAAGGCTCCTGCAGTTAGACGAATAGTAAATGAATACACCTTCAAGTGCCCCAAAGGTGACCCGTTTACTACCGGCTAGTGCCCAGGAACCCAACCCCACCCACGTGTACTTCCTGGACCACGAGCCAGGATGCTAAACTGTCATATACTGGAACACGAGCCAGACTAGTCACCTGTGACCCTACTGGAACACGAGCCAGACTAGTCACACGGGACCGACGAGAATAGCCATCTAGTAGCCAACGGTAACTGGTAGCCAACAGCATGTAACAACGAGAGCCAATGGCATGTGACAACGAGAGCCAACGGCATGTGACAACGAGAGCCAACGGCATGTAACTTTCTATGAGTTTCAACTAGGGGTGGACAAAGATCCGATTAAACGATTGAATCCACCCAATCCGATCCGAAAAAGTAGATCGGATATCCGATCCGATGAAAGTGACTTGTTATTAATAAGCAGATCCGACCGATCCGTTTGAAACTGATTCGGATTCGGATTTTAGTTTTCATCCGACAGAATGTGATCCGATCCGATTAGGTTTTGAGCGGATTGTGTTATTGTCTAAGTTCATCCAAATATCCGATTCTCAATCCGATCCGATTGTTTTTTCACTACTACCTAAAAGCCCCTGAATCAATGCATTATGGCTATTGGTTAAGGAAACTAACAAACTCAATTGCATCCCCCATCGGTCCCATCCGATTTCCTAGACCCATGCAGATGCAGTGCCTCCTCGTCTCTCTCTTCTCTCACGTCTGTTCAGTTTTCATTCATGTACTGTACAATAGTACAAATAAAGCATGCTCTCCTCGTCTCAACATGAACTTGGGCCATTGCTCTTTATGTTATTCTAGAAATTTGTATTTTGTAAGGATATTTCGTTTCGACATTGGAATTGACTTCAGTGTTTAAAATTTAAAATTTCATAATCTAATGAAACGTGATACAAATTGTGGCATCAATAACTTTAAAATTTCAATAAAGCTAATATTAATCTAATCCGAATCGTATCCGATCTGAAATTCTAATCATTCGAATTTTCAGATTAACTTTTTTTATTAGTGGATGCGGATCAGATTTTTCATCATCCGATTCAATCGGATCGGATGGTGGATTGAGGCATAATCCGATCCGAATATTCGGATGTCCACCCCTAGTTTCAACAGTTCTAAAAATAACCATATATGTCCAGAAATGTTACCATTCACAAAGTGTGTTCATTTTGATTATTAAGGGGTCCACACACACGCACACGAGTTTAAGTCTAGCATTTCTAAAAAGTGTGTTTGTGTCAGCAATCCAGTGTACAACATCAGATAACACAAAAACATAAA
The DNA here is from genome assembly GCA_030789695.1 of Scilla litardierei. NCBI lineage: Eukaryota > Viridiplantae > Streptophyta > Magnoliopsida > Asparagales > Asparagaceae > Scilla > Scilla litardierei. The sequence continues at coordinate 14,865 of JAULAV010006327.1, forward strand.
TTTAAACTGCACGCTTGCCTGACTGGGACAGTTTAGGTTGTCCGGGCAATGGTAGGAAAGGACACGACGTATCTTCGTTATTAAATAATAACATTTATTATAATTAACAAAAAGTGCTAAAAATGAGAATTAACGAATTTGATACAGAAAGCTAATTATTCTAGTTATTGTTTTAAATTAAGGTATATCAAATTATATATCGTTGGATTACATTTTTAGTCAAGAATGCCGTTGAAGTAGTTTCACACGTCATTTCACATGTAGACTTTTAGTTATACAACTTTACGTGAAAAAGGCTAAATGAACACCTAACTTCAAATACGCACTATAAATCGTACACTAGCCTGATTTTAGTGATTTTGGTGTCGGTGGTTTCGTTTTGATGGGTACTACATTACAGTGATGTCGGCTCTCTGTTTTGGTTAAACAAGTTTATGAATTAGGTTAATTGTGAGTTAAACAGAATATTACGCTAACCCCTGAATTGGGTTCGTTCGATTTTATTCGGGTCTCAGGTTAGGGTGGTGTTTATATTGGGTTATAACAACATGATACGCCTTATATTATTCTATTTTTATTACCTAAACATTATTTACACTATTAACAACATGCTGAAATAAATATTAACACTTAAATACACTAATTACAACTAACTAATATTAACAAGGTTAATCACATGGGTTAACATCTCAATTAATTGTACACCTACTAGGTTTGACTTTGACTAAGGGTTATAACATGTTAAAACTTACTACCAACAATATTTAATACAACCCTACCTACTCTCTCTTTCTCATTTCTTTACTCTCTAACCCTATAGTCTCTCTCTCCCTGTTTCTATCCCGGCTGTCTTCTCTTTTTCTTTTTTATTTTTTTTTTCCTTTTCATTTGCTGCGAAGCAACCACACGCAAATGGGGAGGGCTCACCTACGCGCAAGGGAGGAGCGGCGCCGGCGACAAGCTGCTCCGGTGGGCAGCTCTCCGGCAGGCGGCGGCGGTGGGTCCACAGCGACTGCAGGTTCCTCCGGCGGCAGGGTGGACTCCAAGGCGGCGGCGGCGGCATCCAGTTCCCGGCGACGGCGGCTAGTGCCCGGCGCGCGTGTAGGATGGCGAGGGGTCAGCCTAGAGGAGGGAGGATGAAGAAGATGAAGGGAAGATGTGGGTTTGGGTTTCTTTGATTTCAACTTCAGATCTGAAGTTGTTTTGTTTGGCTTGAATCTGAAAATCTGAGTTGGATTTTGAAGTTTGAATCTGAAATATTTTTTTCAAAATTGCTCCCTTCAAGATTTTGATTTCAAAAAATCAGTTTGGGACTTGTAATTGTTAGAGGGCTAATTTGGGTTGCGGATGGTTTCTGGTTTGGAGAAGAACTGATGGAGGATTTGGTTTGCAGAAAGATTGGGATTGGGATGAAATTGGTTGCTGGTTTGATTTGTTTTTAGGGATTTGTTTTCAGGAGCGGAGATGATGTTGCTGGCAGTTCATCCTTTTCCTACTGTCGTTGGTGTTGATACTGTTATAATAACAGTAAGGGGAACAGCTTGATGATGGAGGAGCTGGATGTGGGTGTTGACGGTTAATGAGATGTGTCTGCTGATAATGAAGAGGAGGAACTATCAGGTAGGAGTTGGTTGGCTGCCGACACAGGATTTAATTAGGGATTAGATTAGATTAGGTTAATTAACAGTTAGGGTTAATAGTTAATTAATCACGATGTGTGAAAAATTAAAAACAGAGACGCGCGCGCGTCGACGTGTAGGAGAAAAGAACATACTGACGAAAAATTATTTGGACGACTGAAATCAAATACGTGCATGCACGAACTTAAACACGCCTAAAAATACAGGCCGTTACAATGACGATCGTTGAAGAGCCGATCAGGTGGGCTCTAAGTAGATGGGCCTTGAGCAGGTGGGCCATTATTGACTAGTCCGGCCTTTAGGGCGTAACAATTCATTGTAGCTCCCCGAAGGAGCGGAAGCCAAAATGCCTCGTCCGTTCCTCCGGTGGGCGAATCTGTCGGGGGAAGTCCCCCACGAGGAGGTGACTCGGCCTCAAAGGGGGATTTGCCCCGGTTCGGATTGCGGATGTTTGGTATGGGGTTTGACATGGGTGTGACCCTTCGTTCCCACAGACGGCGCCAATGGTTGCGGGGTAAGATCCGCATACAATGAATTTGTATTGGGGGGAACCAATTGCACGGTGGTTTAGAGTTGGATGAGGAATAGGTAGGCCTTTTACATGTAGTGAGGGGATTGAGAGGCTGGGCGCCCTTCGTTGGTCGATCTCTGGGACGATCCTACAAGTCCGCCGGAGGCTCGCCGTTCTCCACGAGCAAGGCGCCGGTCGCACGTTTCTTGGAAGGAGACAACCTGCGCACTGAGCAGCTCGTCAGAAAGCCCGGATTGGGTTCCAACCCGTAGTCTCTCTGATGCCTAAGTTAGTATTAGGGCTTAGAAAAGGGGGCTAGACACGTAGGTTGAGGTGAGAGTATGTTGACCTAGCGTGGCGAGCTATGGTGGAAGAACAAAGATGTGGACGACCTTTGCTCTTGTGTGAGAGAGTATGAGTTTGAGGATCAATTTTTCAACCCTTCTCTCGATGAAGGTGAATGAGTATTTATAGCTGATAGAGGCGGTTAGGTGGGGCTGACCTGTAATGCTGAGCTAGCACGTCAGACTGCGGAAGCTTCAGCCGAGAATGTCAGAGCCGTGCGTGTCAGCCATACTTTTGTCAGACGGTGCAACGGCCAGGTGTACTTCGTCAGAGTGTCAGAGCCGAAAGCACCAAATGGTCAGGGGGCGCAGCGGCCAGGGGGTGCTTTGTCAGGCTGTCGAGCGGCAGAAGTGTCAGTGGCGTCCTTGTACAATGTTGTTTGTCGTGTCCGATGAGCCAAAGGGTCGTCGAGGGGCGTCCGTGGAGCGGGACCGCACTTGAATCACTTGGTCGCCCTCGGTAGATGGCAAGCGACCTAGCTGTACTCTTGGCGAGCTTGGAGGGAAGCGGGCGTCCAACTGGCGAGGTACGAGGCGAAGTGAGCCCCTCTCACTGGTCGAGGCGGACTCCGGGGTTGACGGGCGACGAATGGCTAAAGGGGGGGCCCTGCGATCAACGAGCGAGGTTTAGGACGTAGAGCGCCCTCACGCCTGTCGAGGTGGACTTTGCGGAGGAGGGGCGGGCTGGCTGTGTCTGACGAGCTTGGAGAGAAGATCGGAGTATCACGATATTTAGGTCGTAACAGGTACGTCAGAGGAGGGGACGGTGTCGGTGCACGGTGAATAAATTTAGTGGCAAACTTGTGAACGAGTGGTCGAGCGCAGAGTAAAACGGTAGGTGCGCGCAGTTCGAAATTGAGGTGAGTACCGACCGGGTAGGAAAGAAGGAAAGAAAAATGGAAAGTCTTCCTCAGATCTGATCTGAGCTACCGCACATCCCGTGCCCATCAGCCACGTCTGTCGATGTCTGTTCGTTCTCTATAAATACTCCCAGTCTCATTCTCCCCATCGCGCTCTCCTCACTCAGCCTCTTTCTTCGATCTCAAAACGTTTGGACCGCTTCCTTCTCTTCTCTGTCGAAAGGTAAATCTCTTTTTTAGATTCAAACCCTCTCTTCTCTCTCGCCCATCATCATCATCTTCATAGATCTAATTAGAGTTTGATCTCTTTAAAACCATTTTCGGTATGTTTTGTTCACTCATCTTCAGATCTTGCTCTCTCATTCTTCTCCGTTCTAAGAATTCTCGTCTCTTGTGGTCAGCAGCTTGTGTTTCAAATCTAGATCCGAGGTTGCTACATCTTTTTCTTCATTTTCTTGTTCTTCATCTTTATCTTATTGATTTAGATCTGAAATATTGTCTTTAGATCAGGCGATGCACAGTTTTTAGCTGTGTAGATCTGATATGAAATAGATCGGAGTGGTAGATCATTAATGCTAGGGTTGGCATTCGGAAAAAAGTAATTGTTATAGTAAATTGATCACACTGTGTAGATCTGACTGATGATTACATCTTCAACCGTAAAATGATTGGAGATCTAATGATTAAATTTTGCTATTTTTGTTGAGATTTGTTTGCGTACCTTTATTTGTTGTTGTTTAAAGTTTATGTTTGGAGCCAGCTCGTAATTTCTAAGTTCTTTTTACTGGCTAATGATTTACAATTGGGAAACATTAATTGTTTTGGCATTTAGATATTGCTCTGTCTTTTATTTATTGTCCCAGCAGTTACTGTAATTATTTGTAATTCTGTACGTTAATTATCCGACAATCGTTTCTTTTTTCTAAACGATGACATTCATGTATTCCCCATCTGCTCCTCTATAAATGCATCTAGAAAAGCCACGACATGTGGTTCTAAACATCATAGTCAACACTAATGTTAGTATTACCACTAGTTATTAAGTCAGTTTATTAATTAACTTGTTTACGATGTAGTTATTCAAAATAATCCACTCGTAATCTTAATGTGTAAATTTTGACCTAGATTACTTTAAATCGTTAGTATTGGTCGGAGTTTTAGATTTTTGAAATTTCAAGGTCCACTCAGAACCAAGATTCATTATCGACTCAAATGATTTTGCACTGTGCTGATTGGTTGTTGTTGGTCTGATCTAAAACTAAACATAAATCTAACATCATATTTTGTTATAATTTAAATCTTAAGTTATGCTATATTAAAATAAGATGATCAAATCTTTTTGAGCAGTATGTCATTAATTCCACGGTCATTGTATACCTGCTGTACTTGCAGGTTATTACAAGTTGTTACTTTTAATATTTTGAGTAATTTATAAAAGATTTTTGTTCCGATCTGTGCGACCAGAAAAATGGCATCCCACATTGTTGGTTACCCTCGCATGGGGCCAAAGAGAGAGCTCAAGTTTGCATTGGAATCCTTTTGGGATGGCAAAAGCAGCGCTGGTGATTTGGAGAAGGTTTCTGCTGATCTGAGGAATTCTATCTGGAAACAAATGTCCAATGCTGGGATCAAATACATTCCCAGCAACACCTTCTCTTACTATGATCAAGTTCTTGACACGACAGCGATGCTTGGTGCTGTTCCCAAGAGGTACGGATGGAATGGTGGCGAGATTGGGTTTGACACATACTTCTCTATGGCAAGAGGAAATGCTACCCTTCCTGCCATGGAGATGACCAAGTGGTTTGACACCAACTAGTAAGTTATTCGAATAGACTAAACTCTACTTAAAATGGATGCACCCGAGTTTATAGTTTTTTAAGTTTTAAAAGGTAATGCATAGATGCTTCTTGATAACACGTTTCTTGTTTTTATTCAGCCATTACATTGTGCCCGAACTGGGCCCAGATACAAATTTCGCCTACTCTTCACACAAGGCTGTGACTGAATACAAGGAGGCAAAAGGGGTATCAATTTGTTTAGTTTATAGTTTGATTAATGATATTCATATCAAATAATTTTAACTTTGTTTATGTTGCTGTACCTGGAGGAGAAGAAAAAAACTTCTGTTGCAGAAAGATTCTATTATGAAAATTTTGAAGGCGTTTTTATAGTTTATCTTTCTCGATGCATTAAATCCTGGACCTTTATTCTTATTTGCATTATGGAGATTCTGCCGCATCAATAATATGCATTTGTCTGATTTTATTGAAAACATCTGAATCTGTATTCTGGCCTAATGAAACAAAATGGTGACCCGCACATGATTCTGTGACATGATTGTATTATTCATCATCTTGTCAAACTAATCTGGAGAACTTAAAAGACGTAGTACTTGATTTTATAGGTGACCATCCCTGTATTTTGTTTAAAACTGATGAACAAGGTAGATTGAGAATGGTATTATTGTCATGGTTCAATAATTTTTTTTCTCATTTTCTATTAATTCCAAAATTTTGTATCGTTTGTCTGCTTAATTCTGATTGTAAATTGGCTTCATGGCGGTGATACTTGGGTACCCTAACCTCAACAAAAAAAATGCCAAAGATTATCACTGCTTAATGGTCTCATTTTATGTCTCCATCATTCCTGTTATTGTATCTTATGCATAGCTTTTGTTAGTCTTGTGGTACTTTGGATCTGATGCTAAGGATCTAGATTTATTTTTTGTCATGTTATTTGTTGTTAAGTATGTTCCTTTTTTTTTGCCTCTGATGCAGCTTGGAGTTCATACAGTTCCAGTGCTTATTGGACCCGTGTCTTACTTGTTGCTTTCTAAACCGGAGAAAGGAGTAGATAAATCCTTTTCTACTCTTTCATTATTGGAGAAGGTTTTGCCAGTATACAAGTGGGTTTCCTCAAGTTTTTCTGCCTATTGCAAGATATGGCAAATGTTTTTGTTCTTTCCTCAAATAATTAACCTGTGCCAATACTTTTATTATACTCAGGGAAGTTATTGCGGAGTTGAAAGCAGCAGGTGCTTCGTGGATTCAGTTGGATGAACCAACTCTTGTGTTAGATCTTGACTCCAACCAGTTGCAAGCATTCACCAAGGCATACTCGGAATTGGAATCTTCATTCTCTGGTTTGAATGCGCTCATCGTGAGCTACTTTGCTGATGTTCCAGCAGAGGCCTACAAGTTAGTTGGTTCTCATTGTTTTTTTGGTAGCCATTTTAAATATCGTTTCTCTGACAAGTTATACATGTTCATACTTAATTTCAGGACTCTCACTAGCTTGACCGGTATCTCTGGATTTGGATTTGATCTTGTCCGTGGAACCAAGACTCTTGACTTGATCAAAAGTGCTGGCTTCCCTTCTGGAAAGTACCTTTTCGCTGGAGTTGTGGATGGAAGGAACATTTGGGCTAATGATCTTGCTGCCTCCCTCAGCACTCTTAATGCTCTTGAGGGTGTTGTAGGAAAAGGTACTTGAATTTTTCCCCCTAAATCAGAGTGTAAAATTTCTGCTACAAGTTTAATATCTGTCCTTTGCTATTTTGCTGAATATTGAAGTCTTTTTCTTTTCTTTTCTTATTTAATCAAAAATTTTCCATTGAAATTTATTAGGTAACTAGTCATAACACGTGCCCGCAGGCACGGTGCATTTAAGATTTTTCCCCACGAAATCTTTGTCCCCCAAAAAATATTTCTACTGCCAAAATTTAAAAGAACAACAAATTAGCATAAAAAATTTAGAGGCACGGCCGCCTTCGGCGAGGAACATTAAATTTGGTGCGGGCGCTTTCGGCGCAAAACAACAAATTAGCGTATAAAAATTTGGGCGGGCGCCTTCGGCGAGGGCAGAGACGCCCAAAAAGCTTAGCTCGCTTCTTTGAATGCACATTCCCTGTGTTTTTTTTGTTTCAATTTTCTTGGGTCAGCCGAAATAAGCTCAGTCGAAATAAAGTACTCTTTTGCATACTTGTAATTTAAGTTGCATATTTTTTGGGTTTCATTTTTTTTTTGTGTTTTTGGTTTCATTTTTTTGGTCTCATTTTTTAGGTCATTTTTGAATGAAGGGTATTAAGTGCTGAGGCTGCCAATTTCAAAAAAGAAAAGCTTTTGTATTCTCCCAACAAATTTCTCTTCAACCCAAAAATCCCCCCCCCCCCCCCAAAACTTGACATGACACTGCCACATAGGATAAGTTCAAAATCTGCCCACAATTGTAATATAGATACATCGGAACTGTGAACGTTTTCCTATTTCAACTATATTGAAGTGATGGAAACAGAACTTTCAACTCAGAATTGTGGGATAGTGTTATTGTTTCAGTCTTGAAGAAATGAAATACACTGGAATAAAAATAGAAGTTGCAACATTAATAACAGCAAAATCATGTAGCAAGCAACCAGAAATTTTCTTAATTACCTAATACGTAATCAATTGTGAGAGTAGCCAAGATATGGTCGATCAACCTGACTTCAGATGCATGTTCTTATAATGCTTAATTATTAAACTGTAACATGACTTCAGATGCATGTTCTTATAATGCTTAATTATTAAACTGTAGTTCACTAGTTATATCATCAACCCGTGGATATTGATTTGTTCATGTTGCTGTATATTGGAAATACATTAATGCCACTCCTAATTTTCTCCCCCTATCTGCAGACAAGCTGGTTGTGTCAACCTCATGCTCACTCATGCACACTGCTGTCGATTTGGTAAACGAGACAAAGTTGGATGATGAAATTAAATCGTGGCTTGCATTTGCTGCACAAAAGGTGGTAGAGGTGAATGCTTTGGCCAAGGCATTGGCTGGCCAGAAGGATGAGGTATAATCTACATTAATCATAACCTGACCTGACTTTCTGTTTCAGCATTGTTTCTCGTGTAGGTTTTTTGGTTCATTTCCCAAATTTCTCATCATTTGTCTTGAATCTTTAGGCATTCTTCTCTGCAAATGCTGCTGCTCAGGCTTCAAGAAAGTCATCCCCTAGGGTTACCAATGAGGAAGTACAGAAAGTTGTAAGTGTTTCAAACCCAGCAGCTCGTTCTTAGAAAAAAACACCAACCAAATCAATTTTTGCATTGCTTCTCAGGCTGCTGCTCTCAAGGGCTCTGACCACCGCCGTGCCACAAATGTTAGTGCCAGATTAGACGCACAGCAGAAAAAACTTAACCTTCCAGTCCTTCCAACCACAACCATTGGTTCATTCCCTCAGACAATTGAACTCCGAAGAGTGCGCCGAGAATACAAGGCAAACAAGTGAGTTCACTTTAGTGACTGTATCTTATCTTTTGAATGTTTGACACTTCTTCCAATGAAATTTGACATGTCTGACAAAACCGGACACATCATACATCTATTGGTTTCTAATGCACACTGCCATTTATCTTAAAAATATGTACCACATGAATTATGCCATGCCGCTCTTGACAAAAGCTATTGTTTTATCGATCATTTTACTAAAATCCAGTTCTTTATTGTGTGAATATAATACCAATGTTTATATTGATAAAAGTCAAATACTCATATATGCAGAAGAAGTATGCATATATAAACATGTTCTTGTGTCTAGAATTTTGGAAAATTGTTGTCTGACGCCCTATGTCTGTCAGAGTGCGACACTCTCATATCGTTGTCTCTAAATCTTGGCTTCAGAATGATCCATGTTTTCTATGTAGTTTAGTTTCATTCTCCTCATGCTGTGTTACAGGGTCTCCGAAGAGGACTACGTCAAGTTCATCAAGGAGGAAATTAGCAAAGTGGTCAAATTGCAGGAAGAGCTTGACATTGATGTCCTTGTCCATGGGGAGCCTGAGGTGAGCTCAAGCTCATAATGTGATATAATTACTTGTACATAGTGATAGGACAACAATTTATTGACTTGTGATGGTAGCCAGTTAGCATTGTCATGGTTTTCTTAAACAAAATTTCTACTTACCTTTGATTTCTGAGGATGAATTTAAAATTATAAGCTGAATAGCAAAATAGCAGTGTCAATCTTGTGCCATATCCTTTTGAACATGGGATAGTAGCTAGTTAGCATTATTGTATAGTTCTAGAGATAAACTTTCTAATTACCTTTGAATTCTGAGTACAGATTTAAAGTTATAAGACAAATAGCAAACGAACCATATCAATTCTGTACCGTATCTTTTTTTTGGTGAATTTTGCAAGTTAGCATTAATTTTCTTTTCACATATGAGTAGTATTTTGAAATGCAGTAATATTTTAATGTTCTTTTTGCATATACATCGGGATTGAGAAATGAAATAATATGCATCTTGCAAAATATTTAAATCGTTTATCACATGAATGGTGGCATGATTCCATCTTCTCACATAGAGGAACAATGAAATAGTATGTGCATCTTGCAAATTGGTTATCACATGTATGGTGGCATGATTCCATCTTCTCATGCAGAGGAATGACATGGTTGAGTACTTTGGGGAGCAGCTATCTGGTTTTGCATTCACCGCCAATGGTTGGGTGCAATCATATGGTTCACGTTGTGTTAAGCCCCCTATCATCTATGGTGATGTGAGCCGCCCCAAGGCCATGACCGTGTTCTGGTCCTCAATGGCCCAGAGCATGACCTCTCGCCCAATGAAGGGAATGCTTACTGGTCCAGTCACAATCCTTAACTGGTCCTTCGTCAGAAATGATCAGCCAAGGTAAATTAAAGCTAATCACTTCATTTCTACTAGCCAATCTGTCATTGTGTTTGAAACTACTATAATTAATCAATTTCCTCGCACAGATTTGAGACT